>JASPKZ010010662.1:97500-282500 GCA_030220185.1 Diploptera punctata | reverse complement strand
AAGAAGCTTCCAAGCACGTCTTTCATTCCCCATTCGTGCCACATGTCCTGCCCAGCGCAGTCTACGAGACTTAACTGTTTTTTATTATATCTGGCTTCCTATAAAGACCATGTAGTTCACTGTTATGAAGTTTTCTTCATTCACCTGTCTGTTCATCTCTCTTTGGTCCAAAAATTTTCCTAAGAACTTTATTCTCAAATACTCATAATCTCATTTATTCCCTTAAAGTAAGAGCTCCATATAATATAACTGGTAGAATAATATCGTCGTCCTTTCAAGTATTAGGCCCAGTGGCCCGTTACGGAAGAATAATAGTTTTATATATTTTCAGTTTAACGTTTTTTGAAAGGAGTTGTGACATCAAGAGTCTCTGCAATGCATAATAGCACGCATCTCCAGAATTGAGCCTATGTTTAATTTCCTTGTGCATCTCATTCCTATTTGTGATTATTGTTCCTAGGTATTTGAATTCAGCCACTTCCTCAAAATTTCCCTCATTTGTCATTAGCTGTCCATTTCCATTATATAATGTATTCTATGTGTGACCATATATTTAGTTAATTTGTAATGATGCATAAACATATTTTACAATTATTATTACATATTTACTTATGTACGGAAATTGTGCTATGTATCTATCAAGGAAGTTCTGCAATATCGCTATGCGCATGCTCGAATGCTGTAATGTAACTTCTGCTAGATGGCGGACATAGGCTACCTGTGAAATCGGTGTGACCAATAATAATATAATTGTATATTTTGCAATATATCCATATATTGTCCACTAGAGACTATAATAACTAACTCACTGGCACTATCGAGCCCATAGGTTTATGGCCGCGCGAACATAAGCTCTCCATACATCCCTATCCTGAGCTAATGTTTTCCAATCATTCCCTATACAATCTACCTCCCTCAAATCATGGTTAATATTATTCTCCCACCTCATTATAGGTCTACCAACTGGGCGTTTTCCCTCTGGTTTTCCTACAAGTAGCTTCCAAGCACGTCTTTCATTCCCCATTCGTACCACGTGTCCTGCCCATCGCAGTCTACGAGACTTAAATGTTATTATATCTGGTTCCTATAAAGACCATGTAGTTCCTGTTATGTAGTCTTCTCCATTCACCTGTCTGTTCATCTCTCTTTGGTCCAAAATTTCTCCTAAGAACTTTATTCTCAAATACTCGTAACCTCCTTTCCTCCCTTAAAGTAAGAGTCCATGTTTCGCATCCATATAATATAACTTTTTATATATATTCTAACTGGCCCGGCGAACGTCGTATCGCCTTTAAATACTCGTATTTTTACGTTAAGGTTTCCGATGTTTTAATAGTTAGTTATCTGCTATTCGGGGCGGAAACAAATTCAACAAATCAAAGATAATAAAAATCGGTCTAGCCGTTCTTGAGTTATAAATAGTGTAACTAATCCGACTTTGTTATATATATATATATATATATAGAAGTCCCGGCCACGCGTTGCTGTGGCTAAGGTATACGTTAAATTATGTTGTAGTAAACTAAGTGAGAAATCTAAATCAGAAAGTTTTTGTTTTACACAATTTTTTAGTTCTGGTACGTTAACTACACCCGGTATAAATATGGGTGGTGGTTTATGTGGAAGTGGTTTTGTTGATTGAGATGAATTTATGTTGTCTGCATTCTCAGTATCATCCATAAATGTATCATAAGGATTATATACATTTATTGATGGAATATTTTGAGGAGGCTTGCTGATTTCATTATACTTTCGTTTTTTTTTTCTACGAACTTGTTGGCAGTTTGGATTCTCATCATCATCAAGAAGTCTCTGTATAGTAATATCATCTTGTGATATATTATAGTCATCTTGTTTTTCATTTAATTGAGGCATGGAGATTGTTTCTGTAATATTAGGCATATTATTATAACTAACAGACTTACTTACAGTTCTGTTATTCCGTTCCTTAGGACCTTCATATGTTTTTAAATTGACATTCTTCTTAAATGTAAGATTTATGTCACATAGGCCTATACCAATTTGCGGAAATTCACTTGATATCTTATCATTCATGGTCTCTAGAACTGATTCGCCATATTGTTCAATGTCCCTTCTCGGTCCAGTTAAATTTAAATTAAGTTGCTGTATTTCAGCCAGATTACTTAAAACTAATACTTACACACGAAATTAATATTATTATCAATATATTGAAAATAAAATAAACACAAACACACTTAAATTATGAAATAATCAATATTTGTAATTCAATTGAAATTCGCGGTTGCAACAAAAAGCACAGCCACCTGGTTAAATAATAAACCAATTACCTTACACGGCCATCTGTTAGAATCGTATGGAACTCACAGATAATTATAACTCTTTGTTAAATAATAAACAAATAATTTGCAATAAAAATAATGCGACTATAAATTTAGTTATAAACTTCCCTAAGTCTCAAGTTGGATCAAACTGCACACAGTGTGCAATATTTTATTAAAATCGGTTCAGTAGTTTAGGATTCCATCGCGGACAAACAACGTGACACGTAATTTTTATATATTAAGATATACACGGATTTGTTGTTGATTGATCTAAGTATTTTGATTATAAGAAGACTAAAATAAAACTTTACAAGGATAATGAAAATATCTGAAAATATAGCAACTTTTATAACCTTATCACCTACCCTAGATGAACATTTTACCATTCCCTCCGCCCCGATCAGCCTGGTAGAATAATATATTTATATATTTTGAGTTTAACGTTTTTTGAAAGGAGTTGGGACGTCAAGAGTCCCTGTAATGCATAATAGCACGCATTTCCAGAATTGAGCCTATGTTTAATTTATTTGTGCATCTCATTCCTATTTGTGATTATTGTTCCTAGGTATTTGAATTCAGTCACTTCTTCAAAGTTTCCGTCATTTGTCATTAGCTGTTCATTTCCATTCTATAATGTATTTCTATGTGTGACCATGTATTAAGTTTTATTGATATTTACTTCCAGTCCCAAGAGTATGTGATAACAGACTTAATCTAGCTGCCTAGATTTAGCTCCGGTCGACTTTAGTCCCAAGTTTGGAATGTTACATAATGAGGAAGAGAGGCACGCCGTAGCGTATTTGGTTAAGGTCGAGGGTTCGAATCCCGATGGGGTCAATATTTTTAAACTGCCTCGCTACCTTCTTGTGGTACTGGGGTCCACTCAATCTCTGAAGGAAATGAGTACCAGAGACTTGTACTGGGGATAAAAGCGATCGTCACATAGGGTTGACAACCCGGCCGATTGTCTAGAAAAAGTGGGAGGCTTAATCTCCTACTACCTCAAGGGTCTCCTGTGCATCACTACCTTACATAATGAGGTAGAAGTGCTTGTATTTTGGCTTGAGTACTCTGACCCCCGTAAAGTTCGTGGACTTGAAAATACACTGTTGACGCACGTCTAGTTTGGCTAAATATCAGCTCGGGGAGGGGGGAGTTGATTGCTAAAAGAGCAGCCAAATCCTCAGTTGCGAGCAATCTCCTGTTTTGTGATATTTACAACATTCCAGCGTAATGTAAGTATATTACATTATATTGTTTCATAAATCCAGGTCAACATTCATTCGCGGTCTATACATAGAACTCCCTCAGCTGAGACGTCTATTTATGTTTACTAACATTAACCCATTAACCTCGCTGTCAGTCGTCAAACGTCCAGGAAAACATCTTTCTTTTTCTTTTCTAACGTTGGCTATAATTTTCCCGAATATACAAATACCTGGGGCTGGAAGTAAATACAAGAAAATACTTGCATCTCATGTAAGTATCAGTCTTATCTTAAAGCACGTAGCCCTACGCCCTCTAAATCAAAGACGCCCAAACTTATTTGTATCGCAGGCCAAATGAAGGTAACACGGGCCACATGCCCTCTTATAGTTCTATATTATTGTTATTATTATTATTATTATTACTATTATTATTAATATTATTATTATTATTTATGTATTTATTTATTCATTCATTTAGCAGGTTTCACAACATCTTCCTGTGCCCAATTACTCTGCTGTCATTCCAATCTCCATCGTCCTATCCTTCTTCTCTCATGCTGCTCAAAACATCTCAATCTACGTTATTTTTGGCCGTCCTGTTTTTCTTATACCATGTGGTACTCATTCTCGTATTCTTCTTGGGAATCTGTCTTCTCTCTCTCTCTTTTTTTTTTACTTGACCGTACAATTGTATTGTTTGTTGTTATTATTATTATTATTATTATTATTATTATATCAATTATTCAAAATTGCCAGCAAATATAATATGAAAATTTCCACATCAAAATCCAAAACAATGGCAATGTGTGGAAAAAACATACAACGGGTGAAAATTGAGATTGATGGAAAAATTATAGAACAAGTGTCAGATTTCTCTTACTTAGGAAGTGTATTTGCAGAGTATAAGAGTGACATTGATTCAAAATTACAAAAATATAATAAAATGAATGGGGTAATACGAAGACATTTTGGTAAACAGATGAGGACAGAGACAAAACTAAGATTACATAACGTCACATCAAAAGCTGCTCTAAAATACGGAAGTGAAATTTGGATTTTAAATAAAAGAAACTCTCATAAACTTCAAGTAAGCCAAATGCGCTTCTTACGATCATTGTTAGGAGTTAATAGACTGGATCACCAAAGGAACACTACTATCAGAGGAAAACTTGGAGTAGCAAGTTTAAATGAAGATATCCAAAAATACCAACAAGAATGGAAAAATCATCTGAGAAGAATGGCAAGAAATAGACTTCCAAAATTGGCATTCCAATATACCCCAACTGGACATAGGGACCAAGGAAGACCAAAACATCGGTGGAAAGATCAAGACCATCTTCGCTAGGTTTACCGTACAGGCCACATGGCCTAAAACGAATTTGTTCATGATGATGATGATATTATTATTATTATTATTATTATTATTATTATGCGTGTGTTTATTTGCTACTTTTCTTGTTATGCTGTTATAATATATTTCACAAGTTATTTTTTCCATTATTGATAGACAAGGCCTATCTTTAGCATATTTTAATTTATTAGAATGCTAAAGGCCTACAGGGGCCGGATACAAAGTGATGGCTGGCCGTAGTTTGGACGGCACTGCTCTAAATAATATCAAAGAATGTATGTACTGTATTTGTAGAATATATAAACATTATTGTCTAAACAACACAAAGAGTATGGTGCGGGTAGGCAAATAATTTTGGATACTTTTGAAATTCACAATGGATTAAAGCAAGGAGATATCTATCTCCTCTACTATTCAATTTTGTACTAGAGAATTGCCATCAACTCTTGAGAGGATGAAGAAGGCCTACAACTCTACGGTATTAATAAGTTGTTAGTTTATGCTGTTGATGTGGTATTATTAGGGGATAGTGAGGAGATACTAAGGGCCAACATGCGCACTCTGTTGAGTAATACAAAGAAATTGGCACTGGAAGTAAACATCATTAAAACTAATTACATGATAACACATGATACATTATATAATGGAAATGGACAATTAACAAATAAGGGAAATTTTGAAGAAAATACTGAATTGAAATATCTAAGAACCCTAATTACAAATAGGAATGTGGTACACAAAGAAGTTAAAACATAGGCTAAATTCTGGAAATGCATGTCGTTATCCATTACAACTTCTTTCAAAAAACGTTAAACTTAAAACATATAAAACTGTTATTCTCCCAGTTATATTATATGGATGTGAAACAAGGGACTCTTACTTTACGGGAGGAGAGAAGATTACGAGTATTTGAGAATAGAGTTCTTAGGAAAATGTTTGAACCAAAGCGAAAGGAACAGACAGGTGAATGGAGAAGACTGTATAACAGTGAATGATATGATCTTTATGAGAAACCAGATATAATAAGAACAGTTTTGTCTCATAGACTGCGATAAACAGGACATATTGTAACGAATGGGGAATGGAAGAGGGGGCATAGAAACTGCTTGTAGGAAAACCAGAGGGAAAGCGACCAGTGGATAGGCCAAGAATGGGTGGGAGAATAACATTAAACATAATTTGTAGGAAGTAAATTGTACAGGGGATGATTGGAAAACATCTCATATTATTTATTTATTTTACCTGATAGTGTTAAGACCGTAAGGTCTTCTCTTCCACTTCACCAGGGTCAAATTATACAAATAATAACAATTATGAATTATCTACATGTTGAGTAATGATACCTAATAGATATGGGCTACTCAATATGAAGTTACAAGGGAGAGAAAAGAATTGTAATAATAATAATAATAATAATTATTATTATTATTATTATTACTATTATTTATTTATATACAGATTTTTATTGTTTACACATCTTTCTATGCCTAAAGTTTTATTTTCTTCTCCACTCGTCTCTATCCATCCACTTCATGTCCTCCAGTCCTCTTGTTCTCATTCCAGTTCTTATTTCTTGCATCCACAGTTTCGAGGTCTTCATTGCCTTCTTCTTCCAAGTGGACACCATTCCAATGTTTTTCTGGGTAACTTTTCTTCATGCATTCGTCGTACATAGTCATACCAATTTAAGGCCTAATTGTTTATATCTTAGGGCCTATATAGCATATTATTGAATATCTAATATTCATTTTTTCTCGTATGACAGTATTTATTTATTTTTATTTTTTATTTTGAACATCTTGCTGCTCTGCTTATGAAATCCATTTCCATCGACATAAGTTTTTGTTCTAAGTTTTGTTGAATTTCCAAACTTCAGCTCCATATCTGACAGTACTTCTCACTATTGAATTATATATTTGTAACTAATTTTTTCTGGTTGTATGTCTGATCTATGAGACTATATATAACAATAATAATATAATAACCCATAATTTGATTAGTATTGGCTTGTTAGGTCCCGCGCCGTAGCCGAGTGGTTAAGGCAAGATGCCTTGGCGCAGAGCTACGTAGCTTGAGTTGGTTCGGGTCTCCACGGGGAAAGAAATATTCTCATGGAATTTTGGCCAGTATGGGATCGGTGCCTACCCAGCATCGTGAGGCATTTGGGTAGCTACAATAAGTAGCGACTCCAGGTTGAGAAGACCAGGCTATAACGGCTGGGGAACCCGACATGCTGACCACATGTCACTCCTACACTGGCTTATGATCGTCTACCTCTGTGATTAACACGTGGACGTGAGGCCAGCAGCCGGCTGGTAGGCCAAGGACCTTCTAGGCCAGTCGCGCTTGGAGTATTGGCGTGTTAAAGAAAGTTTAAAACATAAAGAAATAATAAAAGTGTTCATTAAATACGGTTATACATTAGATTGTCTTTATTACCCATCCAAGTGTTTTGTGCAGGCGGAAAAATATGTTAACTAGCAAACTGTGTTTCTCTTTATCTTCCTTACTATGTTGCCACTTCCTGTCCTTTGTATTATGTTGTCTGATTGGCAGGTAGAGAGCTGACAAATACTATGTATTTTAATGATCCGTCGTTATGCGCGGTCAGTGGCAGAATGACTAACTTGACAACCCTGTTACTTTTGGGGTTAAGTCTAGGAATGGGCTGTCCCTCCCTTGCCCTTCTCATTGCATGTTGCCACTTGTGATTTATTGTGAAGCTGGTAACAGAGAGACAACAAATGCTGTGATTTTAAATGATCCGACCGCTTGAGCGATCCGTGCTTAAATGACTAATTTGACAACCATGTTAAGATCTTTCACACGTGTTTAGAGATTCTCCCCCACATTTGAAGTTGAAAAATGTCAATACGTGATCGGATGTACGGTTTTCTCCTACATCCCTTCCACAGATTCAGTAGATCGGCGACACTAGCGCTAAAACTCTTCCCCTCCGCCCGTGAACAGTTAACTTGGTTGTGTAATAGCTTATCTGCGCGTAGCCATGAACCTACGGGCTTAGAAAGTGCCAGTGACTTAGTTATCTTAACTATTAATGCGAGTACATTAGTTTCAGTATTACCTTCGTTTCAGTCCTACATACATTTTGATAACAGTCATTATGTTACTGGTTTTTTGACAATTGCGATATAAATATTCGTTTTAATAATTTAATTCTGAAATTATTTTCAGAAAGGACGCCGTCTAAAGGAGTAGTGATCACAAGACATCCAGATCACATTGAATGAATGCCAATCTTTGGAAAAGTCACAATTTCCAGACAGAACATTCTAACAATGATCGTAAGTATAATATTGTATTTAAATATGTATGGGGCGTTATTGTTTATATAGGTATAATGGATAAAATATAGCAATTATCACATTTCCCGAAATGTGACAATGGTTGGTTGGTTGGTATCTAATGTCGAGCACTTGATAATGAAAATCATTCAACATTCTCTTTCACTCCAATATTTTACAAACGTGCTGGTCCTCTTCTACAAAAGCTGGACAATTGGAGGAGATGGTTTCTTTCCATATCTGGGTGAATAAATGATGGAATAGGTTTTAATGTAGGAATAGTTTTTAAACTCTAAAATTGCCAATCTTTTCACCTCTTATTGTTTTTATAAATGAAAGATGTCAAATTCCGATTGCGGGTAATTTGTTTTCCCTTTTTTCCAGGGCGGGTGCAACTTTTATACAGCCTCTTGCTGGCCCCTTTCAACATTCACAAGTGGTCAATCACAGAGGTAGAATGGATCAACAGCCAGTGTAGTGGTGACATGTGGTTAGCATGTCGAGTCCCCCATCGCGTTTAGAGCTGGTTCCTCAACCTGGGACCGCCTACTTATTGTAGCTACCCACTTGCCCTTCACACGATGCTGGGTGGGCACCGGTTCCCTTACTGTGGCCCTAAATTCCCATGATAAATTTCTTTTCCTTCCCCCCATGGCGAACTCGAACCACACGCAAGTACCGTATCTCTTGCGCCAAGGCTTCCTACCTTAACCGCTCGGCTACGGCGCGGGACTAAGATGTCAAATACACTTTTAAATTTTAACCAAATGTTTATTTTCCTCATAGGCCTAAGTGATTATCGTACTAAAAATGTCTTGGTTTCGAATGAACAAATATATGATACGTTACTACACTATGTCGCAGATAACTAAAATTTTAGTTTGTATTTATTTTTTATTTGTGTTTATAAATATGAAGTGTGTGTTATGTTAAACAGGAATCAAGAATACCAAGACTATCCAGAATTGTTGATATTCTTACATGTTCTTTCATGTTAAGACATTGCAAAGGCAAAATGATTTCAAATCCCATCGCATATGAATATTTTAGGTAAGCTAGTATATCATCTATAATTATGTATCATTGATAATATCCGCCACAGGGAACTTCCGTATTTGACCTACACAGACAGAATGCTGGAGTCGCAATGTTGTACTTGTTTGTTATGATCATGATGGAGTGGGTGACTGGTGAAGTGTAAACAGTGCTATTACAAATGAAGCATAATGCATTATGCGTTAAGGTTATTTACCATAACACATCGCTGAACAATTCATTTGGTTAGTTCAAATAAATGAATGATTTAGATTAGGCCTAGTAACTTTTAGGACATGTTATAGTCCAGTTCTGATAACTGTAGCCATCTTGGTGAATCCTAAGGCATGTGGCAGGAGGGAACATTGCCGAGTGGGGGAGGGAAGTATATAGTAGCCATGCAAAAAAATATTATTATTATTATTATTATTATTATTCATTATTATTATTATTATTATTATTATTATTATTATTATTATTATTATTATATTATTATTGGCCATGTCGAAAGAATGCCAGAACAAAGATTGCCTAAAATTGTTATGGAATGGATCCCAATGGAAAGGAGGAAGACAGGAAGACCGAAGGAAACTTGGATAGAAGGGGTACAAGCAGCTATGAATATCAGAGGAATGGAGGAAGATCAATGAATGGACAGAGAGGAATGGCGTTTGGTTTCCGGAAGACGGCGGCAGCTGCCATAATACCGGATGATGATGATTATTATTATTATTATTATTATTATTATTATTATTATTATATAGTATATAATATAATAATTAATAATAATAAAATAAATAGTTATAAAAACAACACTATTCTATAATGAACGCTCCAAACATATGAGAAAACATAAGTATTCACTAACACTGAACTAGTAAATAAAAAAAATTAACATGTAGTAACTATTCTGTTTTCAAACAGAGTGTTCTTACCGGCAACTCGCTCTCCCCTCTTACCACACCATACAACATAGACCCCTCAAAAAAGGCTACAGAAGCCAGAACTGAACTGTACATTTTACAAGGTAACTGTCAAACATTGCATGCTGTAACCTACGTTAAAATTTCTCCTAGAGTAGCATTGTGAATACAAAGGTCGTGTCCTTAAAAAAACTGCCATTTTTTAACTGCAAGGCACAGAAATTGAAGCCAGAATCCAGCAATGGCAACACACTGTGAGGAGGAAATGAGTTAATAGCGGAGTGAAGTGAGGCGGGACGCGGACGGCAGGTATCTAATCTACCAATGCAGAAGTTGTATTACTTCAGTATAGTTTAAATGAGATTTGGTGCTGGATTTTAGTGCCTAGCAGTTAAAAACGGCAGATATTTTTTGACACGGCCTTGGTACATCACAACGCTTCTCTGGAAGAAATTTCAAGGTAGGTTTCGGCATGCAATGGTTGACAGTTCCCTTGTAAGCTATCCAAACCCCGACCTCCACCCCTAAAGGGAGGTTCCATATATACATGAAAATCAAAGTCATCTAAATTCAAAATGCATCATCTTGATATCAGTGGTAATTGTAGTGACATAAGTGCATTAAATGTGGGCAGCTAAAGGCTATTCGCTCTTAAAGTGATCTTCATCAAAACAAAACCATGCGACCTGCTCGCTTTTCATTGGTTATGGACACCGACATACGATGTTGAAACAATAAATATGCCAAAAAGCAATTCCTTTTATTAAATTAAAAATATGTCCTCTGAATATACTTATTTTTCGTGAATGAAAATAATAATAATATTCAAAACGTAGTAAATATTCTAAAACATACCTAATCAATAATAATTACAGCTTAAAATTAGTTATTATTTATGGATGATGCATTTGAGTCATGCTTCAGTCGATTCTGAAGCAACAAAATGGCTGAAAGTGTCGAGTCTTCTGTTGGTGTGTTGGCTTCTAAATTTTTAAAACACAAATTTGGCAAACCTTTGATAAGTGGTCAAAAAACAGTTATTTTAAATGTATTCCATAAGTTCAGTGAAAAATGTCACTACCCCATTCAACGATCACATGTCTTACACACTTCACACGTGCTCCCTATCAGCGTGACAGTAATTGTGGCGTGAATGGCGGAAGGATACAATTGGCGTTTAAGTTAGGATCGGATAAGGTGTAGTGATTATGTTCATCCCCTCCGGTCCGACCCAATGAGACTCTAGTAGGTATTTCGATGTTTTTATTGTTAATTTAATACTTCTCACTGAAGGACAAACTATATTTTAAGAGCAACTGGCGCTCGGGAATTAACAATATAGTCCTATAAGAGAAAAAATATGTTTAGATTGTAGTGCTCAGATAATCTAGTTGGTAGAGCATTGGCATAGAAAGCCAAAGGTCCTGGGTTCAAACCGCAGTCTCAGCATATGTTTTTTCTCTTAAAATATAATTAATATATTGATTGGATAATGAAGGTCGGTAAATTTTACTTTAAGGTTTCTTTTTTTCAGGCTCGTAAAAGAACCACAAGCCTGAATAAAAAGGTCCCTGTGCAAAAGTTAACCGACATTCATCCATTCGAGTAATAACGTGGTTGCCTACAATATGTCTCATTGAGACGATGTGCTAATCACATGTCACTCGTTGACGTATGTAGGTAAATAAGCATAACTAAATTAGCTTGATTAAAAAACTCCTTCTAGGGAGCAGCCATGTCCTCTTATATGGTACACACACACAAAAGTCAAATGACCAATGGCCTGGTTTGAACCCGCGACCCTCAGGACTAGAGGCAAGGAACATAACCACTAGACCACCGAAGCCAACTAACTTCATATAACGTTGATTTATTATTATTTATATGTATTACTTATTCATATTTAATTATTTATGGAATGAGTTCTAGGAATGAAATTCTAATCCAATATTTTCCTTGACGAATGCGGTAAAGCTTAGTAAGGTTGGTATGGGCAGAGATATGAACCCGGGACTTCCCGAATAAGTAAAAACCGCTATCACTTGGGCAAGGTCGCTGGGTGTTACGTACACTTAGCAAAAAAAATGAGCGGCTTCAAAAAGCAGAGTCTCTGTTATGATCCACTACGCATTCTCGAAGATCTAAAGCTGTGATTCAAGAGGTAACGCATAGTTAAATTTTTAAATACGCTGTATTTGGTTTTAATGGTCTTAAATAGTTAAAGAGCCGTGAAGGAGACATGTTTCTAGATATTTACGAGTTTTCAACGTATACAATACTCAAATTGCAAAATTTCGAATAAGTTCAACTCTCGTGCATAGCGTAAAAGTAAACAAGGCAACCAGGATTTAGACGACTAGTATCAGACATTCGAGTAGCGTAGATCCTTGATCCAATTACGGAAAAAATCAAATATATATGACAGCCAGACTTCTAGTCCCTCGACAATGATTTTTTTTTTGTTATTTATATGTATTTCCGCAAATCACACCCCATAACATTGTAACAATTAAAAAAATTATTGCATACGAAGCAAACAATAAGGCACTGAGCTAAGCGTTAGCTGGCTTGCTGTTCATAAAATAATGCTCTTCGGGGGAGGAAGGGGAACATATTGCAGCTCTACTGTACAGTTAGTTTACTCTTGTGAATCGCGCGTTAAAACTTGAAATGTTAAAGATCAAGAGTCCGCTCATTTTTCTAAGTGTACATTAACATTTTAATTGTTATAAATAATTAAATTTGACATAATAATAATAGTGATAATAATAATAGTAATCTTTATATATATATATATATATATATATATATATATATATATATTTTTTTTACTTTTGGCAATGAAGGCAAATATGGTATGAAAAGAAAAAAGAATGCTTGAGTCGGGATTTGAACTCGAGTCTCTAAAGTCTGTACCTTTAGCGCTCTAACCAACTGAGCTACCCAAGAATTCCAGTAGTATACTACATGTATAAGAAAATTGTATATTTGTCTTGGAATTCTTGGGTAGTAAGAAAATTGTATGTTTGTCTTGGAATTCTTGGGTAGCTCAGTTGGTTAGAGCTAGTATAGTATAGTACTATAGTTGGTAGTATACTACATGTATAAGAAAATTGTATGTTTGTCTTGGAATTCTTGGGTAGCTCAGTTGGTTAGAGCGCTAAAGGTACAGACTTTAGAGACTCGAGTTCAAATCCCGACTCAAGCATTCTTTTTTCTTTTCATATCATATATATATATATATATATATATATATATATATATATATATATATAATTGAGTACGTAAGCCTATCTATCTATCTATCTGTCCGTCCTTTCTTTATGTACTCAGAAACTACTAGACCAATTTGGATGATTTTTTTTTCACCATTTAGAGATTTTTTTTGGTTAATTAACCTATAACATGTTACCGTATAAGACCGCAGCTAAAAAAAATGTAAAAAGTCGCTTTTGGTCACTTAAATGGCTTACGCTGCCTAAACCATAACAAACACACAAAATTGATTAACACAGAATTGAATATCTAAAGAAATCTACAAAAAAGTCCACAACATCTTATGTCTACCTTTTACGGATATCTCACAATAACCATTTTTGTTTATCAACTCATTGATGCCAAGAAGATCAGGATTTTAAATGTCCGCCGTCGTGGCGTAGTCGGTAGAGTCCCTACCTTCCACTCCTGCGACCCGGTTTCGATTCCCGGCGGGGTAAGGGATTTTAAATCTCCACCTTGGGTCTGGGTGTGTGTCCTGTTCTTGCGTCTATATGTAAGGATAAAAGAAAGTTTAACAAAAAGGTAAAACGAGAAGAAAAGAGAGAGAGAGGAGAGAGAGAGAGAGAGAGTGCGTTGTCACTTAAAAAAAAAGGTTCAGGGCAAAGGCAAAAAATCAGCACGTGGTATCTAAACATAATTACGATATAAATGTATAGTTATTTTTCTTTTTACTTATTCAGTTAAACATAAAAATGCATTTCATTTATTTAGACGTAGCAGCGCATGCCGGGTATTACCTAGTAATAAATATATTTTAGTGTGAAGATCGAAAATAAAATTATGTACATTTAAAGAGTTGAAAATATTTTACGGATTCGGTTTGAAATTGCTGTCTCAGCGTAAACATCTCAACTAATCCGTAAAACCCATACTTTCAATCCTTGTGATGTAAATAACAATTTTGTGCGCATTTAAAATGATCCAGTTGCATTATTTGTGTTTATAAACGTAAAGCGTGTGGTGTAAACAAACACGGAACTGACGTCACTTGAGTGTCGCATCTTTTTATAAATGTTCTCACATGTGTTCTACCTGGCCGTGCCAGAATCATCTGTCTTTTGTTCCGATTTCGATGCCAAAATATGTTGTGTTGGAATAGGTTCTGCTGACGTAACACACCTTTCCCACTCTTCTTGGCTCTCTATTTCTTCTAAAACCATGTTTCTTACATTGTGTTTACCAACTCTGGATTTTATGTATTAAACAATTGAAATTAGATTGTTGTAATCCAGATTTTAGTCTCTATGACTCTTACTGAATAATTTGTATGTTTGGCTAGAACAAATTAAAACAATAGGCTACTAAATAGGCAAAAAAAAATAATGACGCAAGAACTGCTTAAACTAACCGAATTCTCAGGTAGTCGAATACTTTAAATTTATAAGGCTGATAAAGTGCTCATTTTTTGTTGAAAAGAATGTCTTGATTTTGTGTATTGATGTTGGGCTCCCTGTGGGTTTTCTGAATTTTCTTTGCCTATGTTTTTACATAGTGAAAGCTCCTTATTTCTTTGCCGCTTCTAAAAGGTCTTTCAATTAAGATTGATATTCAGCTGTGAATTCTGCGATAAAATTTCTTATTTTCTCTTCGAATTTCTTGATTCGTTAACATTGAAACAGCGTGATATAGACGCAAACGACTCGCCAACGAGTATAAACGGTCAAGCATTTCTATTTTTACTTTAAGCGGCAACACAATTTTTTTCTCTTCGGTATTAATTTTTCTTTCCTTTTACTCAACATTATAAACTGTGAACAAAGCACAAGAGACACGAGTTATTCAATCAAAATTATTGCAACAAATGACTAGATAAAACAATAATATACCGATCGTGGCGTTGAGGCATTTATCCGCGAATAAATACATTTTTAGCCGCGAATACAGGAACTGTGTTGCAATATTTAACCCGCGAATAAGAAGCTTTTATAGTATTTTCTTGTCTTATTTTTATATAGAATTTTAGTTATTATTAAGTTTATTGAATTAAGATACTGTCACAGATGGCACAGGGTTTTCCTTTTACGTATTTGGACTTAAATAAATACACAGTTGTTATGTAAATTTTTTTTTTCACTTTATTTTCTTCTCACAATTATCACTCAATCTTCAATCACAATTTTATTTCACAACTATTCTTCTTAGAAAGTTTATCCGATAATCACTTATCACACAATTACAGACACAGTACTTCCTCACAGTTTAGCTTACAATTAACCTCTCGCCATCCAACACAAGACTGGGGGGTCGTTCCGTTCTCATAACATATTTATAGGCGAGTAGACGGAAATTTCCTGGTCCATGAACGAAATGTTTCTACATGGAACCCCCTCGTCTTCAATGTTTCTCGAATGGGGGAATAGATGTTCGTAGAACTCTCTGGCTTATTAGCCGATAAATGTCTGTGGACCCTCGAGTCGCGATTGGCTATTCACCAAACCAATCCACCAATGCGAGGTTTCTCTCGCCGGCCCGCGCAATTACAACGACACACATTATATTACAACGCGACACAATACCTAGGAACAATAATTACAAATATGAATGAGGTGCAAAAAGAAATTAAACATAGGCTGAAGTTTGGAAACATTAATTTGAAAATACAATGCATTCGTAGCTCGGCTGGAACGTTCCGCGGCGTGTTGGTGCGCCTTTCGCCAGAGTTACACGTACACGACCGGCAAACCATTTGTACAGAACACTACCTACTGTGCTAGAATTATTGTTATTATTATTATTATTATTATTATTATTTATTATTATTATTATTATTATGGGGGAAGAAATTCTCTCGTGAAATTTCGGCCAGTACGGGACCGGTGCCCTCCCAGCATCGTGAGGCATTTGGGTAGCTACAATAAGTAGCGGCTCCAGGTTGAGAAAATCAGCTGTAACGGCTGGGGATAAAATTTATTTTACACCCAGTTCTTATTAATAAATTATATACGTGAAGTAGTCCATACGCGACATGCGTGACCTACACTGGCTGTATGTTCGTCTACCTCTGTGAATAGCACAAGTGGATGTGAGGCCAGCAGCCGGATGTTAGGACAAGGGCCTTCTAGGCGTGTTGCGCCATAGAGTTTAGTTTAGTTTAGTTTTATTCCAGTCTTGAACAAATTTATTTTTTGAAAAGAAAGTTGACGTCTGAACCAGGACGGGAACATATCTTCAAAAAAACTCCAAGCACAACAGGCCTAGAAGGCCCTTGACCTACCAGCCGGGTGCTGGCCTGCATTCACATGTGTTAATTAGAGGTAGATGATCATCTAGCCAGCATAGGGGTGCCATTTGGTCAGAATGTCGGGTTCCCCAGCCGTTATAGCTGGTCTTCTCAACCTGGAGTTGCTACTTATTGTAGCTACCGAAAAGCCTCACGATACTGGGTGGGCACCGGTCCCATACTGGCCGAAATTCCATGAGAAAATTTCTTCCCCCATGGGGACTCGAACCAGGGCAATTCCCGTAGCTCTGCGCCAAGGCTTCTTGTCATAACCACTCGGCTACGGCGCGGGACCTGGAACATGTTAAAATAAATATAATATCAAAATATTTAGCTTTACCACCTAAAAGTAATGTAAAATTCTCATTAAAAATATTGGAATAGAAGTCGTCTGATGGCGTTGATAATAGTGAAAAGAAATGTTAGCGTTTGTACCGTGTCTTGAGTGGTGTAGTGGACTGCATAACGAGTACATAGTCAGAGGTCCGGGTTCGATTTCCGGTTCAGACGTTAATTTTTCTTTTCAAAAAAATTTGTCCAGGACTTGAACACATTAAATTAAATATAACATCAAAAAAGTTGATTGAATTGTTAATCTGGGTTTCTTCTATGAATTGTACTTTTTTCGTGGTTTTTGTTTAATTCTATCTCATCGTTTCGAAGGGTTAATCTAATTTTTAACCACCGCTGTGGTCTCGAGGTCCCGGGTTCGATCTCCGCTGAGGTTAAGTTTTCTGGATGAGATTTTTTCCTCACCTATAAGACAAAATGTCAGGAAACATCAAGGTCCAAACTGTCCCCGAACATCATAATTCATATTCGCCTTAGATTAAGTTTAGGTTTAAATACTCTCCTGGCTCATATCATCAGGGCAGCATAACTCCGCCTTCCAGGCGCCCCAACCTCAGAAATGGGTTACAATTACGTCAATGCCAGGAGAGATCACCAGAAATGTCGAAATGACAACCTGGGGCATTGATTAAAAAAAAACATTCTCAAAGATGGACAATTATTATTTTGAAAAGAAAAATTAATGCCTGAATCAGGATTTGAACCCAAATCCTCTACCTCTGTAACCATTGAAAGGATAAAGAAAATTGTATAAGAGGGGGAAGAAATTAGTGTTTGCATCGGGAGACTGAAATAGTGTAATGGTTAGCACACTAGTGTACAGAGTTAGAGGTTTTGGGTTCAACCCTCGATTCAGTCATTAATTTTTCTTCATCATCATCGTCCAGTATCATGATAGCTGCTGCCGTCTTCCGGAAACCAAACACCATTCCTCTCTGTCCATCCATTGATCTTCCTCCAATCCTCTTATATTCATAGGCACTTGTACATCTTCTATCCAAGTTTTCTTCGGTCTTCCTCTCTTGCTTCTTTCCATTGGGATCCATTCCATAACAATTTTAGGCAATATTTGCTCTGGCATTCTTTTGACATGGCCATAATCTTTTCTTTTCTATAATGTCTATGATGTCCGGCTCCTCTTGTACACGCATATTTTCCCTTATTTCTTTATTTCATATTATATCCATTCTAGATTTTCCAGCTGATCTTCTTAAACATCCATTTCTGTACTTAAGATTCTTTTCATTTCCCTGGCAGGAATTTTCCAAACTTCAGCACCATATATTAAAGTGTTCTGAACTATGGTATATTTTTTTCAAAATAATAATTATTTATCTCTATGAAGTGCAAATGTAATTGTGTTGCAGAGGAAGCCGTGGAGATGTAGTGTTGTCTGACTTTACCAACAACATGGAACATGACAAGAGTGCAGGGCTCGAGTCTACGGAGGTCCTTGTCGAGGACTGCAAGAGATGGCCTCAGTATCTAGCAGCAAGCCTAGGTAGTCTTTCTCTGATTACCACTTCCCAACGTTTATTATTATTTATTTATTTTAAGCATATATACAACTGCTACACTAAGAAATTGGGGCTGAAAGTAAGCATCAATAAAACTAAATATATGTTATTACATAAAAATACATTATATAATGTAAATGGACAGTTAATGAAAAATGAGTGAAATTTCAAAGAAATTGCTGAATTCAAATATCTAGGAACAATAATTACAAATAGGATAGAGATGCACAAAGAAATTAAACATAGGCTCAATTCTGGAAATGCGCACTATTATGCATTACAGAGACTCTTGTCATCCCAACATCAAAAAACATTAAACTGAAAATATATAAAACTGTTATTCTCCCAGTTATATTATATGAATGCGAAACATGGACTCTTACTTTAAGGTAGAAGAAAAGATTATGAATATTTGAGAATAAAGTTTTTAGGAAAATTTTGGACCAAAGAGAGATGAACAGACAGGTGAATGGAGAAAACTATATAACAGTGATCTACATGATCTTCATAGGAAACCAGATATAATAATATCAGTTAAGTCTCGTAGATTGTGATGAAAAGGACATGTGGCATGAATGCAGAAAGAAAGAGGGGCATGAAAACTTGTAGGAAAACCGAATGAATGAATTAACCATGATTTGAGAGAAGTTCATTATGCAGGGATGATTGGAAAACATTAGCTCAGGACAGGAATGTATAGAGAGCTTATGTCTGCGCAGTCATGAACCTATGGTTTTAATAGTGCCAGTGAATTAGTTATACGACTGTTTGCTGCAGTGATCCAGTGGTAATGTTCTTTGCCTCCAGTCCAGAGGGTTGCAGATACAAACATGGCTGCCATCAATGGATTTTTAGGATGGAAAAATCCAAAAGACAAGTCCTCCAGGAAGGACTTTAAGCTGTGGGTCCCGAGTCTGAAGATTTTCAGGCTTGTAAAAGAACTGCAAGCCTGAATTAAAAGTTCTCTTCAAAATTCAACCAACCTTCATCCATATAAGTAATAGGGTGGGCCGAAAAAAAAAAAAAAATTTTTATTTTAAAGTTGTAATAGTGCAGAAAAGTTGCAAATTATATAGACAAAAAAATTATCAAAATCAGTTGACATCTTCTGGCCATGCATAGGCTCTAACGTTTTGACAAAATATGAAAAAAACTTCATTTTTGCGATTATTATTTTAATTTTTGAATTAGATGTTTCATAATGTAATAGTTTGTAACGTCTTCAAATAGAGCCTAAAAACATTGTGTTTTAATTTGGTTTAGATCTTTCAGATATCAACTGATCTAAACCTAATTAAAACACAGTGTTTTTAGGCTCTATTTGAAGATGTTACAAACTATTACATTACGAAAACATCTAATTAAAAAAATTAAAGAAATAATGGCAAAAATGAGTTTTTTTCATATTTTGTCAAAATTTAGAGCCTTTGTGCAACTGGAAGATGTCAACTGATTTTCATAATTTTTTTCTTCTTTTTTTGTCTATATAATTTGCAACTTTTCCACGCTATTACAACTTCGAAATAAAAAAATGTGTTTTTTTCGGCCCACCCTAATAAGTAATAAATTAGTTGTCTACTAGATGCCTCATGTCTACATGTCACTCGACATCTGTAATAAATAAATGTAACTAAATTAGCTTGTTTAAGAACCTCTCACTAGGGAGCATCCATGACCCAACGCCGGACATATTGGGCACTATCGAACCCATAGGTACAAGGCCTCATAGGTATAAGGTTCACCTCATTCTTGGCATGCCTACTGGGTACTATCCCTTAGGTTTACCAACAAGAAGCTTCCATACTCCTCTTTCATTCCCCATTCATGCCAAATGTTCTGCCCATCACAGTCTACGAAACTTAACTGTTCTTATTATATCTGGTTTCCACAAAGATCATGTAGCTCACTGTTATGTATTCTTCTCCATTTGCCTGTCTGTTCATCTCTGTCCAAAAATGTTCTAAGAACTTTATTCTCAAATACTCATAATATTTTCTCCTACCTTAAAGTAAGAATCCATATCTGTTATCCTTATAACTAGGAGAATAATATTTTGTATATTTCCAGTTTAATATTTTCTTACGAGAATTAGACATATGACAATCTTCACTACAATTTATAGCAATAATAGAATTGACAATATGAGAAACAACTGGTATGAACATGTGAAAAGATTGCCTACAGATAGAATCCCCCAGCTGTTACTAAAGTACAAACCAATACGACATAGAAGTGTTGGACACCCATTTACTAGATGGGAAGATTCACTAAATCCCACTTGATGTGAAAACAGGTCAAAAGGCCTAATTTCATGAAGTAGAAGAAGACAAAAATAGAAAAACTTTGGAGTTGGGGTCTTTTCATATTTGGGTGATTCATTTTTATTTGTCATAATTGTACGGAGGGTTGTTTCCGATTTCTGAGAACGATTTGCCAAGTAGATTGTGACATTGGAGTGTGAGGGGTATGAATCATTGGGACAGGAGCGTGCGAGGTGATCAAACCAGTCAGTGTGCTGCTCCTGTTACACTCGCACGCGTGTTGCACTCATAATGCCTACGCAGATAGACCTGTTTTGGGAAGGGTACATTACTGTCCTTTCCGACGCTAATTATAGTTATTCTGCGATTATTGAGGCTTGCAAAAAAACGTAATTGTGTGGTGTCAAAGTGTGGAATTAGCCCAGTGCTTAATAAAAAGGGAAAGGGTCACTTGGGATTAATTCCAAAAGGGAAAAAAAAAAAATAAGCAAATCCACGACCTGCTACTACCCGCACCCCAGAGGTAATCAGAAAGGTCAAGGCCCTTATCTCTCTGCCACACAAAGAGTGATTGCAAACAGATTGGAAATATTCCTTATAACCGTAAACACCATAATAAACAAAGATTTAAACATGGAGAAGTGCTACAAAAGCAGGGTTCATAAATTGTTGCCATGTCACATTGCCGAACGCTGCACCAACAGCAGGAAACTCTATGAAAAGCACCTGGCAGGAGAAAAATGGAAATTTTTGGTCACACTTGATGAAGCATATGTTTATCTAGGAGACTGCAACAAACCCCGGGCAATTTACTATAGAGAAAGGGGTAAAAAAAATGTTCAAAAGTGGTATGCTGAATGCAGAGAAAGTTTCTCCAAGGGATTTATGGTAATCGCGGGATATTGCTACAATGGAAAACTGACCATTCGTAGAGTAGCTAAAAAGGCCAAAATCAACTCCCAGCTCTCTATGGTACAGACAAAAACCAAGTCTGGGTGCAGTAAGACAAGGCCTTTGGGTTCAACCCTGGTGTTCCTGGAGAGAATGGAGCAGGAAACTGGAATACATCCTATTCCATTCAGCAACATCCCAGTGAAGTCTCCTGATGCATCACCGATGGACTTTTGTGCCTTTGGACTCTTCAAAAGGGCACTGGCAAACAGGCGTCCTTGAACAGTAGACGGTCTCTGGAAAGCGTGTAAAGAGGAGTGGGAACTTCTAGACATGGCTGTGCTGCGTAAGAGTCTTCTGCAGTGGAAACTCTGATGCCGAGCCATAGCTCGAGTGAAGAGCCATCAAATAGAGCATGATCGATGGTGGAGACACGGCTTTTCTTAAGGTAAAACTTAAAAATCATTTGTTATCAGAGATCAGAAACAACCCTCCGTACTTCAAGACCGAAGAAGATTAGAAGAAAGACACATTTTAAAGTCTTCAAGACTGTATATTTTTCTTGTTTTTCAGCAACTTTATTTGCTGTGTGCGTTGGAACTGTGGATGCTTGGTCTTCTCCAGCACTGCCTTACCTGCAGGAACCAGATCTTCTCTTACAAGAATTCAACATAACAAATCATACATCTCACCACATAATAACAGACGATGAAGCTTCTTGGATTGGATCTCTGGCACCTCTTGGAGCTCTGATTGGAGCCATACCTGCTGGCTACCTGGCGAATGTCTTGGGGAGGAAATTGTTGCTCTTATTGTTGACTGTACCTTTGTTACTGGGATGGGTGATAATCATCATTGCTCAAGATTCGGTAAGTAAATTATGTTAGGTTTTACAAAAGTAAATTCATCATGGAGAAATAGATGCAATAAGAAACCATGAAACGTACATCTACAATGGTGTAACAGCCCAATGTTGGGTCATAGCCTCTGCTTTGTTAGGAGTTATAGACCAAGTTAATTTATTTATTCTTATATTTGAAGAGAAAAATATACGCTCAGACTGGGGTTTGAACCCAGGACCCTTTCGCAATCTAGGCGAATGCTCTACCAATTGAGCTACCTGAGAAACTCCAATCTCTCTCTTATATAAGCCGTTAATTCCCATGCACCAAATGCTATGAAGCCTTTGCTTCTATTTATTATTAAGAAGACATTTATTTGGGAATTTTATATTACATTATAAAGCTAGTATGGCTTCTTTCAATGTCTTTATTATTCCTTTCATA
Source organism: Diploptera punctata (assembly GCA_030220185.1). Taxonomy (NCBI): domain Eukaryota; kingdom Metazoa; phylum Arthropoda; class Insecta; order Blattodea; family Blaberidae; genus Diploptera; species Diploptera punctata. The sequence goes on along the minus strand of JASPKZ010010662.1, from coordinate 259,570 downwards.
CTTCTCAATGATGGATAAATTATATTTTTCTCTTCATATATAAATTATCCATCATTGAGATGTATGAAATGAATAATAAAAACATTATTTATTCTTATTTCCCTAAAGATGCAATGAATGGTATGCGATCAATATACCGATGCAATGAGACATCTAATAGGCAACTAAGATATTACTAGGATGAAGGAGGTCAGTAAATTTTGCTTAGAAGCCTCTTTATTCACGCTTAAGGTTCTTTTATGAACTTGAAAATCTTCAGTCTCCAACTCATGGTTTAAGTCCCTTCTAGAAGACTTGCTCCTTGGATTTTTCCATCCTAAAAATATTGATCGACCCAGCCAGATTGAACCCATGATCCTCAGGATCAGAGACAAGCAACATAACCACTAGTCCACCGGGCCAGTATATGTTCATTAAAAATAATGAAATTTGCATAATATTAAATAAAATTATGTATTTTATTTTGAAAAGAAAAATTATCGCTTGAGCCAGGACTTGAACCCTGAACCTCTCATTTTCCATACGGGTATGTTATCCATTACACCATTCTAGTTACAATACATATGTTAACATTTCTTTCTTCATACACAATTCTTAAATCATCCAAATGTTCTCATTAAAAATACTTCAGTAGAAGCCATTGGCCATTGATAGCGACGTCTATCTGCCTTCAGACAATTTGAAAATTGTATATGAATAAAGAAATGTTAACATTTGAATTGTAGCTTGAATGGTGTTATGGATAGCATAGTCGTATGGAGAATGAGAAGTCCAGGGTTCAAGCGTTAAGTTTTCTTTTCAAAAAAGAAATTCTCATATTATGTTAGATTTTGTTCTTAACTTGAAATATTGAAGGAGCAGGAGGTCTGTCAATAGCACCAATATATCCAATTGGCAGTACTGTATCTGTCATTATTTAATTCACTCACTTTAATTAATATTGCCAAATTATTATGGTAGAAATGTGAACAAACATGTCAATAACATGAGAAGTGTCCGTGCAGTTAGACACTTGTTTTTCCATTACTAGATTCATACACTGCTTTTTTTTGAAAATACAATAACAAGTAACATTATGAGGTTTTACTTGATAAATAAGTTTGATCTGTATTATTCTTACCTCATATAGTTGTTTCTATTAGACACATGTTTCAATACATGTTTGCCCCATCTTCAGTTGGTACTCCTTAGTCTGTATCAACTGAAGATGGAGCAAACATGTCTTGAAACATATGCCTAATAGAAACCACTATATGAGATAACAATAATACAGACCAAACTTATTTATCATAATAGACTGCTATTTCCACTGGCATATCTATTTCTGCTTTTATCTTTCTTGTAATAAATTGCAAAGATTAATAATGTTATTATCTTGTAAACCTGACAACAGAAATAAGAAGAAACTTGAAAACTTTTATTTTGCAGAATGTTCTTTGTTGTTTTTGTTGTCCTGAAGACCTGCTTTTTTAATACTATTTCAAGTAAAACTTTGAAATAAATATGGATGTATGCATGAACATTAGAATCCCTTTTTTCCTTCACAATAAAGTAAATTGAAAGTAGAAAGTAATGACATGTTTTGTGGTGAGAGATATTAATTGTTACGTTTGTTATCAGGTGCCTTCATTGTACGTCGCTAGGTTCATATTGGGAATTGCATGTGGGGCCGCCACTGTTGCCACCCCGCTCTACAATGAAGAAATAGCAGAAGTGAGAGTTCGAGGAGCACTTGGTGTCAACATGGACATGATGTTCAATGTTGGTATTCTATACATGTACATCATCGGAGCACTCGACTCCTACTACTGGCTGTCCATCGCAGCTTGCGTAGTTCCTGCCCTGTTTGCTCTAACTTTCATCTGGATGCCAGAATCACCAGTATTTCTTCTTTCAAAAGGCAAAACACACAAAGCACAAGAATCGTTACGATGGCTTCGAGGTATAAGTTCGGCAAAAAGTCAAGATATAGAAAAAGAATTAAATGAAATGCAGAAATACATTAATGACTCTCTAGTGCAGGACACAAAACCAGTTATTGAAAAAACAAAGTGCACAATTTTTAAACATTGTATTGCTGATATGTCGTTGAAATCTCCGACTGCTAAAGCTGTAAAGATAATATTTGGCCTCATGATATTTCAGCAGTTAACTGGTATAGACGCCGTAATTTATTATACTGTAGATATATTTAATGATGCTGGCACAAGTTTATCTCCGTTTTTATGCACAATAATAGTAGGCGTTCTTCAACTTATATCAACGTATATTCCTTCTTTAATAGTAGACAGAGCAGGAAGGCGAATTTTACTTATTCTCTCTGAGTTAGGTATGGCTGTGAGTCTTCTAGTTTTGTCGTTACATTTCTGGATGCAGGATAACAAGATGGACGTGCTCTGGTCGGGCTGGATTCCGTTAATTGCTGTGAACGCGTTCATCATTGCCTTCTCGATAGGCTTTGGACCATTGCCATGGTTAATAATGGCTGAATTGTTGACGACAGAAGCGAAAGTGTGGGTCAGTTCAATGGCTGTTTGTCTGAACTGGAGTCTTACTTTTGCAGTCACTAAGGTTTTTCCGATAATAAACCGTGATCTTGGGCCAGCGATAACTTATGGCGGTTTCTGCTTGATATGCATTCTGGGAACTGTATTTGTGATATTGTTTGTTCCGGAGACTCAGGGAAAGTCAAGGGAAGACATCCAGCTGGAGCTGGTCGGTAAATAATATGTTTAATAGAGAAGTTTATTTTGATAAATATGGTAACACTGTTAACTATATCTAGATACTTTTGCCTAGAAGATATGTTATTATTTTTGTGCCTTCCAGAAATCAGTTTCTAGTTCAAATAATAGGTAATTATGCCAAATAAGTATTCAACCCAATCATACCCAGGGTCATTAGTAAATGTGGCTGCCATTGCACAATACCAGATCAACTTTCAGCCACTAAAATACTACAATGAGTTTTTTTGTCCCCTTAAAACTTATGATGGGAATTAACATTATGAGGCTTTGAAATAAGTCATACATCACCTCACCTCACCTCATACACTCCGTGTTCTTCACAGCACAGGACTGTAGTTTCAGGAACAATTGTTTCTATTTTCAGCCATCTTTTTGACTGTTGAATTTCTGCCTTCACCACCATCTTCTAAACTCCCATCTAGTGTTGATTTGATGAACTGTGAGATTACATTCTGATTGCCAGGAATTTCAAAATTCATGGATCTAAATTTGTTCTTCTGAATTATAACTTTTCCCAAGCTGTTAATTCCAAGGGCTGAAAAAGAAACTAAACTTTTGAAACATTTGGTGAAGCCATTGGAATTAACAGTTTGGGAAAAGATATACATTCAGAAAACAAATTTAGATCAATGAATTTTGAAGTTCTCAGCGAACAAGATTTAATCTCAGAGTTCATCATATCAACACTAGGTGGCAGTTCTTCTTCTTCCTTTGGCTCTATGGTCCTCTAAAAACCTTGGTCTCCTTCATAACAACTGCCATTCTTCTCTATTACTAGCTTTCTGTCCCCACCTTTTCATCTTCAGTTGTCTTAAGTCTTCCTCAACCTCATCTAACCATCTTAGTTTCTGTCTTCCAACCTTTCTTCTTCCTTCTGGTTTCCCTTCTAAAATCTTTCTTTCACCTCTTTGTTGCTCCATCAGTAACACATGTCCTACCCATTCCAGTCTCTTTCTTCTAATATCTCCTACCAGATCTAAATCCCTATATAATTCTTTCATTTCCTGGTTCGTTCTAATTCTCCGTACCGTATATCTTCCTTAATATTTTTCTTTCCCATGTATTTAATATGTACTTATCTTTTTCTAATAATGTCCATGTTTCGCTTCTCTATCTCTATCTTTGGGTTTTTACAGCCTCTGCCATCTTCCCGTGCCAAAACTTCAAAGCCTATGGTTTTGGGCATCTTCGATGCTTAGCCCTCTAGCTTGCATTACTGTCTTCATGTTTTCCTTCCATGTTAACTTTGGTCTCCCTCTTTTCTTCTTTCTGTTCGGATGCCATTGATATAGTTGCTTCGGCCATCCCTCATCTTCCATTCTTAAAACATGTCCTAACCACCCATGTTTCGCTTCCAAAGATAACTATTGGTTTCAATATTGTTTTTATGTTTTACAGCCTCATGGGCTAGTGGTCAGCATTCCTGACTACTGTTCATGAGGTCTTGGGTTCGATTCCCGGTTAAACCATAGGAATTTTTCCATAAAGGGAATTATTCCTGTGGTTGCCCATGGTCTGGAATTTAGGTTACGTAGGTCACTAGATAAGTTCTGAGATATGCAACGATGGGCCATGATAGAATTTCCATACCTATGATATATTTTCAAACAACTCTCCAGCACATTCTATACACCGTTGCATCCTCTGGAACCACTTCTGGAAGCAGCCATGCCACTCGATCTCAGACATTGCACTAAGCTCCTCCAACAGCATCTTCTGGGCTAGGAAATTGGTGTCCGCGCATGCAGTTCTTCACGTTCGGGAACAGGAAATAGTCGCACGGGGCTAGGTCCAGACTGTAGGCTCAATGAGACATTAATTTCACAGGTGTCTTTTCCAGAAACCTAATTGTTGCATTGGCTGTGTGCAAAGAGGTGGAGCAGAATTCCCCGCAGTCCAGTCTTTGGCCGCTTCTCCTGGATCTTTGAGAAGACTTTGGGGAGACAGACTTCTGTATACCATTTAGCAGTAACTGTCCTCTGATCCTCTAGCACAACTGTAGCCAGATGACCACTTGTTGAGAAGAAAGTGGCCACCATTTTCTTCCCCACACTCCTAGGCCTTTTGACTTTGGTCGGAGGCTGCTCATCTGGGAAGACCCACACCTATGATTGGTGCTTTGTTTCACGGTCATACTGGTAGATCCAAGTTTCGTCACCTATCACTATGTCTGACACCCGGCGGGAGTCCCCGTTGTTGAATCTCACCAGCATTTCTCTACACAATTCCACCCTAGTGCGTTTATGCCCTTCTGACAAGTGGTGTGACACCCATCGAGAAGAAATTTTCCTCACTCTTAAGTATTGGTGCAGGATGGTGGAAACACTTGGCGAACTAATCCCTAGGACCCCCTCGATGTCTTTATAGGTCAGTCGTGGATCTTCCTTAATCAGAGTCTCCACTGCAGAGACGTTTTCCTCTGTCACCACTGTTGTTGGCCTCCCACTTCTCCCTTCATCTTTAAGGGATGTTCTCTCCCTATTAAATTCAGGAAATCAGCGGAAAACTGTTGCACGTGAAGGAGCAAGGTCCCCAAATGTTTGTGTGAGTTGCTCAAGTGTTTGCGACTCATTTAAACCGCACTTATAATCATATAAAATCATAGCAAGAAAATACTCCCTCTCAAGCTCCATAGGACACATTTGATTTCACCACGCACAGACTACTTCACAAAGGTGCTGCTCAGAGACAACTGAAAGGAATCGTTTCTACCTGCTATGGTTTTGACGTTCAAGAGTTGGGCTATCAAATGGTATATTAGTTTATTGCATTCCTGTTGCCAGACTGCCGTGTCTCAAAACTTATCTAGTGACCCTCGTAAGAACTCTCCTGTGCTTCATTATCATTTATCACCCATCATACCATTGGGGTAACGTAACTCTCCCTTCCAGGTGCCCCAACCTAAGAAATGGATTACAATTCTGCCAATGCCAGGGGAGAAAGCCAGAAATGTCATAAAAGACAACCTGGTGGCATTAGACAAAAAAAAATGTTGCTATCCAACTTATTGTTCTTGACTTAAAAACTTGTTTTAATGCATAGAAGCATCTATTGTCCATTGTAATCCTTAATTCATTTTTCTGGTAATTAGAGAACCCAGGTATTTAATAGCATCAACTTACTGACCATCTAGGACTATATATGAGATTGGATTTACTTCTACTCTTGATATTTAGAAGTAGTTGGTAAAGGAAAAAATTCAACATTTGAAAAGATGACTGAAGATAGGAATGGCTGTTCCTGAAACCATGGTCCTGTGCTATGAAGAACATGGACTGTGTGAGGTGAGATGATGTACAACTCATTTTAAGTTTATCAATTACATTAAGATTGCTATCCTTATATTAAAATGAATTGTTTATTTGATAGCTAATAAGGTAGAACCATTGAAAAAACACTTATGAATAGTTCGGTTTCTCTGCCCTGCTTTGTTGTGTAGAAATTTCACAACATGCCTTTCTGCATTTCTTTTCTTGCACTTGGAAAAATTCCTTGGCTTCTCAGCCAGCTTTACATGTTCCATTTGCAGATGTGGACAATCATCCAACCAGAGTAGGGATGATGTGTTGAGTCCTGTAGTTAGTTGTCTTAACCTGGGCCCTATTCCACAAAGTCTTATATTTAGTTTAACATATTCCAATCCTGGACAAATTTATTTTTTGAAAAGAAAAATTAACGCTTGAACCACTAATCAAACCCAGGAATCTGACTCTGTACGTCAGCATGCAGTCCTATTCAAGACCCAACACAAACGTTAAATTTTCTTCTCACTTGTACAATTCTCTTATGTCCAAAGGCAGATAGTTCTCACTATTACTACACCAGATGACTTATATTCAAAGTATTTTTAATGAGTATTTTACATTTACTTTATTTAGTTTATTCATTCATTCATTTCGAGAATGTTCCTCATCATTGAGGGTTTTCTCCAACCAATCTTAATAATTAAAAAATGCATAAATGACTACGGACTTATAGATATCAGTTTGCAACAAACATTCACAAATTTCCCTTAATTAAAGTTCTCTGTCCTCTGTGCCTTCATCTGTTACACCAAATTTCCTCATTGAATTCTGAATGTTATTCTTCCTAGTTGTTCTTGGTCTTCCGTTTCTGCTCCTTCTTTCAATTTTCCATGCATAGACAGTCTTTGGTAGTCTTCCATCCTGCATTCTTCTTACGTGTCCATACCATGTTAGCCTTCTGTGTTCAATCTCATCCATATTATTTAATTTATTAGAAGGAATTATTCCTGTGGTTGCCTATGGTCTGGAATTTAGGTTAAGGACTTTCCTGATGTTTCTTTATCGTTTATCGCACATCATATCTTCGGGTAATGTAACTCTGCCTTCCAAGTGCCCCAACATAAGAAATGGATTACAGTTCCGCCAGTGCCAAGGGGAAATAGCCAGAAATGTCATAAAAGACAACCTGGTGGCATTGGACAAAAAAAAATATTCCAGTCATGGATTGCATGCTGACATCAGGGTTCGTTCCCCGGTTCGAGTGTTAATTTTTCTTTTCAAAAAAAAATTACAAGTGTATTGACTTGTAACTATCAATAAGTGTTTGAACTTTGATTAATATTTAAAGGAAGTGACACTATGAGGTTTATTTCAATTAATAAATAGAATTAGAATTAACACCTCACCTCACTGTAAAATCATGCTTTGATACTTCTGTGTACCATCTTCAGCTCTATCTAACTGTTGAATTAATGTTTGGTGATCCTATAGGTTGTTTCTTATTCCCTCTTCATCGGTCAGTCACCAGAAGGGTAAGAAACAACCTACAGATCACCAACAATCAATTCAACAGCTAAATAGAGCTGAAGATGGTACACGGAAGTATCAAAACTAGTCTTGGAGAAATTTTGAATTGTGAGGTTTTTTGAGGTGTTAAATTCTAACTTAATTATTAACTATTTTAATTGTTTTTTTATTTAAGTAAAATGTTATCATCTCATCTTATATTCTTATTTTTCTTAGACTAGTTTTGGATCCTTCTTCATTTCCATCATCAGTATTTTTGCTACCATTGTAATGTCATCTTGAAGAACTCCCTCCTGCTCCCTCTGTTGGTAGACTGAAGAATCACCAAATTAAATAATTTTCCCCAGGAATTTCAAAGTTCATTAATTTCTCCTTTCTATTTTTTTTAATGTAGAAAGGCTAAATTATTAAAACAAATAGAAAACCCTAAAGAACTCATATCTTGGGGGAAAAAAATCTACATTAATGAACTTTGAAATTCCCGAGGAAAATCATTTGATTTCGAGGTTCTTCAGTCTACCCACAGAGTACCAGAGAAGAAAGTGGACAAGTTTCACGTACATGCCGCAAGCAGCGCTAGTGTAGAACAACTAACGACATCTAAATTATTTTGATTTTTTTCTGGTACTAATATGAAATTCAGCATCATCTGGTGGTAAAATTATAATTATATAACGCCATCTGGTGAATAATCATGGAATTGAATTATTTTAGGAATATATAACGTATTAATTAATCTTAAATTATGGAATTATTTGTACCCAGCCTCTCAGACCTAAAGATTTTCTTTAATTTTAACAGAAGGGAAGAATGGAAATAAATAAAACATGTTAATTTATTTTCATTTATTAAAATTTAAAAACGTGCATTGAGCTCTTTTAATAAATATGCACAATTGACCTACCAACTTATTAAAGAACCTTAGCCATGTCATACATCTGAAATCCATTATAAAGTCACATTTTTAAAATGTTTATTAGAAATGGCTGTACACTAACATCACTCTTCCTAACCTAACAAATCTTAGAATTTTATCACTTCTAGTAGGTTTATCTTTGAAAATGAATTCACATTAAAAATGTAAACAAGCTTGAATTTACTTACAAATTAGAGTAAAATAAAATCTAAGTAATGGTTTTAACTTTCGATAATACATAATTTCTACAGTACCATCTACATAGAACGAAAGGATAACAGTTAAAAATTTAAATTTACAAAATGGCTAATTTCCCATAATCCCAAGTGAACACGCCATGAGCCTTGCATTTGTTTATTTAGTTACGCATTCTGTTACTACGAAACAGCGCTACCATTGTAGTTTGCCGTTGTAGTTCATCGTAAACGACCAAAATTTTTTAGATGTCACTGTACTCAGTTTTCCCTCTATTCGAAGTTTCTCTATGCAGTCTACCAACAGAGGGTGCAAGAGGCAGCTCTTCAAGACAACATAAGAACTGTCTTAAAATACTGAGGATGGAACCAAAGAAGGGCCCAAAAGTAGTCTAAAAAGAAGAAGAGTGTGAGGTGAGGTGATCAAATTTTACTTAAATAAATAATACCTCAAAGTGCTAATTCCTAAAAAAGTTATTTGAATTGTGTTTTACAAAAGTTTCTTGTAATAAGTACTCCATACTTAGAAGAGTACAAGTGAACTTTTTTTTCGTTCTGTTCTACACAAGTATTAGTATTAGATGGACTCTTGTAACTTGTGCAGATTTTTATACAAATGAAAAAAGATTAGTACTCAATGATAAAAAAAAATGTTTATCCCTGAACCAGCAATCAAACTCCAAACCTTTCAACTTTACGTTCTGTTGCTCTAGATCTCTGAGCTAATTCAGACTTCCTTCCCATCCACGCACAAATTTTCATCTTACCTTACTCTCTTGATCCCACTCCAATGCAATGAAATCATTCACAAATACACAATTAATGGCTTCTACATTAAGAAGACATGAAGGGACAGCTATAGCATTATTTATTAAATTAATATTAAGAAGCTATGATTGAAATAACTAAATTAATATTTTTTTCTTTTTTTATTCAGTGCCCCAGGTTGTGATTTTGACATTTCTGGTTTTCTCTCCTGGCATTGACTTAATTTTAACCCACTTCTGAAGTTCAGACGCCCAGAAGACGGAGTTACGTTACCCCGATGATCACCCATCATATCATCGGGGTAACATAACTCCGTCTCCTAGGCACCCGAACTTCAGAAGTGCAATGATAATGAACCACCAGGAGAGTTCTTAACCTAAACTTAACCTAAATTCCAGACCATGGGCAACCACAGGAATAATTCCCTTTAAGGAAAAATCCCTATGGTTTGACTGGGAATCGATCCCAGGACCTCATGAACAGTAATCAGAAATGCTGATCACTAACCCATGAGGCTGGTCAGTAAATTAATGTTTGCAACTAAATTATTTTAATCAATGGTAAAGAGAAAAAATTAGAGCATCGGCGTGTAAAGCTGAAGATATGGGTTTCAATTCCCGGTTCAGCATAAATTTTTCTAAAATGAAATTCTCTACACCTCACCTGATATCCATGTGGTGAGATGTAAAGAATTTTATTTTAAATTAAACATCTTGGTGATATTTCATATAATAGTTCAATAAATTTTTCTCTTTACCATTGATTGCAATCCTGTTGATGTTCTGTTTAAAAGTGAAACGAGTTTGGAGTTCAGTTTGTTGATCTATTTTTGTCTTGATTTAATTTATTGCTTTTACTGTATTTGTGATTTTAATTGGGCAAGTTGGATCCCAGATTGATTACTGATCTTTTAGCAGAATTATTATCACTAAGGTATATTGCTTTATTTCATATGTCATGAATTTCCTCAAAGTTAAACTTAACTATAATTGTAGGCTTTCACGGCCGGCGTCTTGATCCATATTTGGTTCGTCTTCCGGGCTTATAGGCCGTGGTCTGGTTGTCTTCTTACTCGACGTTTCGTCTACTGCTGCGGTAGACATCATCAGGAGATACTGCGTGCTTTCTGTGAACTCCTCAACAGTCGGCTGCAGACTGGATGGTCGTTGGAAACTGTCTCTCTGTTTATAGCTAAACCCCGGGTGGAGGGGAGGTTTTCTGCGCGCACCGAGTTGTGCGCTGTATTGCCGTGTGCAGAAGTCATAGGCTTCGTTGTCGTGTTATGCAGTGCTGGGATCCAAATTTTGTTTATCTTCAAGGTTTCTTCTTTTTTGTTGAAGGAATTTTTATGTTTGTATATTTCTATGGCTTCTCTGTATAGTCTGGTGTAGTAATGTGATGTTTGTGATAATACCTGGGTATCTTCAAATCTTATAATATGTTGTTGGTTGTTCATCAAGTGTTCCGCTACGGCCGATTTTTCATTTTGTTTAACCTGCAGTGTCTCATGTATTCTTGTAATCGTGTGTTGATCATTCTTTTTGTTGTACCGATGTACACCTCTCCACAACTGCACGGGATACGATATATACCGGCATGACTCAAAGGATCTCTAGTGTCTTTGGCTGGGCGTAGTATATTGCTGATTTTTTGTGTTGGTTTGTAGGTTGTTGCTATGTTGTATTTCTTTAATATTCGTCCAATTTTCTCTGTTGTTGTTTTGATATAAGGTAGGTAAACCTTACCATTTATCTCTTCCTTGTTTTCGTTTTCGGGCCTATATTTCTTTGGATTTATGGCTCGACGAAAATCTGTTTTTGTTGTATCCATTGGTAAGAAAAGCTGCATGGAGATGATTGATTTCTTCTTGCAGATACTGTGGTTCCGAAATCCTTTTGGCTCGTTCAACCAGTGTTTTTATTATCCCGCGTTTTTGTCTAGGATGGTGGTTAGACTGTTTGTGTAGGTATCTGTCTGTGTGAGTATTTTTCCTGTAAACCTTGTGTCCAAGTGTCATGTCTTGGTTTCGGATTACCAAAACATCCAAAAACGGTAGACTGTTGTCATGTTCCTTTTCCAGGGTGAATTGGATGCTGGGACAAATCCCATTTATGTGCTTCTTGAAGTTATCTAGTTCCTCCTCCACCGTGTTCCCAAATGACGAAGGTGTCATCCACATATCTTAGCCAAACAGTGGGTCTTAAGGTAGCATTCTCCAAAGCCTGTTTTTCAAATTTTTCCATGTAGAAATTTGCTATTACGGGACTTAATGGACTTCCCATGGCCACGCCGTCTATTTGTTCGTAGAATATACCTCTCCATTGAAAATAAGATTCTGTGAGACATATGTTGTAGAGCGCTGTTATGTCTGGAGGAAAGAGTTCTTGTAAGTATGTCATAGTTTCTCCGATAGGTACCTTAGTGAATAATGCAACCACATCGAAGCTTAGTATTATGTCATTCGGCTTGAGTTTCATAGTGTCTATTTTTTCAATGAAGTGTATGGAGTCTCTTACAAAAGTATCAGTTTTACCAATATATGGTTTCAGCAGTGAGGCGAGATACTTGGCAAGTTCATATGTAGGTGAACCAATAGCCGAAACAATAGGTCTCAGTGGTGTTCCTTCCTTGTGTATCTTAGGTAATCCATACAATCTAGGTGGCAATGCTTCTGATTTGCACAATCTATGTTTAATGTCTTCATCCAGTGAGGAAATCTTGATGAGTTTATTAGTTTTACGTAGAACCCTTGCTGTGGGATCATTTTTAAGAATCTTGTATGTCCCTGGATCTAAAAGCTGCTGTATTTTCTGGTTGTATTGCTCGGTTTCCATGATGACGTTAGCATTTCCTTTATCTGCAGGGAGAATGATGATATCTTTGTCTGAGTTTAAAGTTAGTAAAGATTCTTTTTCTTTTCTTGATAAATTGCTCATAGGTGGTTTGCTTTTACGGAGAATGCGGGACACTTCACCCCTTATTTCCTCACTCTGATGAAGAGGCAGCTGTCTTATTCCGGCTTCTACATTGGCTATGATGTCTTCAATAGGTACTGTTTTAGGTGTTACAGCAAAATTTCTTCCTTTGGCAAGAACCGAAATTTCTTCTTCATTGAGTTGCCGGTCAGTCAAATTTACTACTGCTCTTGAGTTGGTTGGTTTATTTTTGTTTACTGAATGATATTTGGCGTGTTTTAGTTTTTGTCGTTCAGTGTTCTTTTCTATGGTTAAGAGGATATATGGACGAATGGAACGGGCTCTACTTAGAGAACGTATTCATGATACTAGAAGAACATTAGGGTTGAATGACCTTGAACTACTTCGTTTACATCTAAAGCTCAGCAATATTCTCTCCAAGAGAGACTGGGAGAAGGTGGACAACATCACATATCACAGCTTTTACCGAACCATAAAAAGAACACTGAACGACAAAAACTAAAACACGCCAAATATCATTCAGTAAACAAAAATAAACCAACCAACTCAAGAGCAGTAGTAAATTTGACTGACCGGCAACTCAATGAAGAAGAAATTTCGGTTCTTGCCAAAGGAAGAAATTTTGCTGTAACACCTAAAACAGTACCTATTGAAGACATCATAGCCAATGTAGAAGCCGGAATAAGACAGCTGCCTCTTCATCAGAGTGAGGAAATAAGGGGCGAAGTGTCCCGCATTCTCCGTAAAAGCAAACCACCTACGAGCAATTTATCAAGAAAAGAAAAAGATCTTTACTAACTTTAAACTCAGACAAAGATATCATCATTCTCCCTGCAGATAAAGGAAATGCTACCGTCATCATGGAAACCGAGCAATACAACCAGAAAATACAGCAGCTTTTAGATCCAGGGACATACAAGATTCTTAAAAATGACCCCACAGCAAGGGTTCTACGTAAAACTAATAAACTCATCAAGATTTCCTCACTGGATGAAGACATTAAACATAGATTGTGCAAATCAGAAGCATTGCCACCTAGATTGTATGGATTACCTAAGATACACAAGGAAGGAACACCACTGAGACCTATTGTTTCGGCTATTGGTTCACCTACATATGAACTTGCCAAGTATCTCGCCTCACTGCTGAAACCATATATTGGTAAAACTGATACTTTTGTAAGAAGACTCCATACACTTCATTGAAAAAATAGACACTATGAAACTCAAGCCGAATGACATAATACTAAGCTTCGATGTGGTTGCATTATTCACTAAGGTACCTATCGGAGAAACTATGACATACTTACAAGAACTCTTGCCTCCAGACATAACAGCGCTCTACAACATATGTCTCACAGAATCTTATTTTCAATGGAGAGGTATATTCTACGAACAAATAGACGGCGTGGCCATGGGAAGTCCATTAAGTCCCGTAATAGCAAATTCTACATGGAAAAATTTGAAAAACAGGCTTTGGAGAATGCTACCTTAAGACCCACTGTTTGGCTAAGATATGTGGATGACACCTTCGTCATTTGGGAACACGGTGAGGAGGAACTAGATAACTTCAAGAAGCACATAAATGGGATTTGTCCCAGCATCCAATTCACCCTGGAAAAGGAACATGACAACAGTCTACCGTTTTTGGATGTTTTGGTAATCCGAAACCAAGACATGACACTTGGACACAAGGTTTACAGGAAAAATACTCACACAGACAGATACCTACACAAACAGTCTAACCACCATCCTAGACAAAAACGCGGGATAATAAAAACACTGGTTGAACGAGCCAAAAGGATTTCGGAACCACAGTATCTGCAAGAAGAAATCAATCATCTCCATGCAGCTTTTCTTACCAATGGATACAACAAAACAGATTTTCGTCGAGCCATAAATCCAAAGAAATATAGGCCCGAAAACGAAAACAAGGAAGAGATAAATGGTAAGGTTTACCTACCTTATATCAAAACAACAACAGAGAAAATTGGACGAATATTAAAGAAATACAACATAGCAACAACCTACAAACCAACACAAAAAATCAGCAATATACTACGCCCAGCCAAAGACACTAGAGATCCTTTGAGTCATGCCGGTATATATCGTATCCCGTGCAGTTGTGGAGAGGTGTACATCGGTACAACAAAAAGAATGATCAACACACGATTACAAGAATACATGAGACACTGCAGGTTAAAACAAAATGAAAAATCGGCCGTAGCGGAACACTTGATGAACAACCAAACAACATATTATAAGATTTGAAGATACCCAGGTATTATCACAAACATCACATTACTACACCAGACTATACAGAGAAGCCATAGAAAATATACAAACATAAAAATTCCTTCAACAAAAAAGAAGAAACCTTGAAGATAAACAAAATTTGGATCCCAGCACTGCATAACACGACAACGAAGCCTATGACTTCTGCACACGGCAATACAGCGCACAACTCGGTGCGCGCAGAAAACCTCCCCTCCACCCGGGGTTTAGCTATAAACAGAGAGACAGTTTCCAACGACCATCCAGTCTGCAGCCGACTGTTGAGGAGTTCACAGAAAGCACGCAGTATCTCCTGATGATGTCTACCGCAGCAGTAGACGAAACGTCGAGTAAGAAGACAACCAGACCACGGCCTATAAGCCCGGAAGACGAACCAAATATGGATTAAACTTAACTCCACAAAATTGATTAGATTGGTTGGTTGAGGATGAAAATGAATCTTTTAAAACTGCTCAAAAACAGAAAGCTAATATTAGATGAGCTGTAAGGAATCAATTCAAATTATCTGAACCTATGTAATATTGAACGTTGGAGATAAGTTCTAGAGAAATTACTCTTTTTACTTTCATAACACCACTGTGATCTCAAAGTAGTATGCTGCCTTGTCATGCAGCAGGCCCAGATTCAATCCCCTATTGGGACAAGTTTCCTGTGTGATGATTTTTTTTTTGGAGTTTTTCCTCACCTGTAGCACAAATGTCAGGAAACTTTAAAGTTCAAATGGTCCCTGAACATCATCTGGTCATCATTAACATATTCATTAATTTTAGGATTATGACCCCTCCTGGTGCATCATTACCATAATCATCAACTATCATATATCATAAGGGCAGTGTAACTCTGCTTTCCAGGCGCCCCAACCTCAGAAGTGGATTAGAGAGAAAACCATAATGTCAAAATAAAAAAAAAAACTTTCATAACTGAGTATTAAAATGGGCCATGTTCATATGTCATATTTCAAGAAACAGAATTTCCTTCTAAAAAAAAGGTTTAAATATTATAATAAATATGTTAATAGTAATACAAATAACATATATGTTATTTTAATAAATGAGTTGGAGAAAATGTTTTAACATCTCACCTCACAAAGTTGTATGTCTTCACGATACCGGTTTCAAAAGTATAGTATTACTTCCATCTTCAGTCAAATTCTAACTGTTGAAATTTCATCGTTAACATCATCTTCTGAACTGCCATCTGGTGTAGATTTTATGAACTTGGATATTAAATTATTCTCATCAGGGATATCAAAGTTCATTGCTTTATATTTATTCTTCTGAATGTATATCTTTTCCCAAAATGTTAATTCCAAAGATTTCTCCAAACGTTTCAAAAGTTTAATGTCTTTTCCGATTTTATGATTTTCTAGCAAACTATGAGCTGCAATTGCCAATTTTTCAATTTCACCATTTTTAATATTTCTAAGGTGTTCTTTTGTGCGAATTTCTAAATTCCTTTTAGTTTTTCCTATATATACTTTATTGCAGTCATTGCAACTTATTTCGTAAATTCCAGGTTTTTTACTATCTGGAACATTAACTTTCTTATTAGTAACTAGAAATTTGCACAAAAGAACACCTTAGAAATATTAAAAATGGTGAAATTGAAAAATCGGCAATTGCAGCTCATAGTTTGCTAGAAAATCATAAAATTGGAAAAGACACTAAACTTTTGAAACATTTGAAGAAATCTTAGGAATTAACAATTTGGGAAAAGATATACATTCAGAAGAATAAATATAAAGCAATGAACTTCGATATCCCCAACGAAAATAATTTAATCTCCAAGTTCATAAAATCTACACCAGATGGCAGTTCAGAAGATGATGTTAACAACGAAATTTCGACAGTTGGAATTTGACTGAAGATGGAAGTAATACTATACTTTTGAAACTGGTATCGTGAAGATACACAACTTTGTGAGGTGAGATGTTAAAACATTTTCTCCAACTCATTTATTAATGTAAATACCTCATATTGTTTCCTCCCACTGTAATTTTAAATATATGTTAATGTTTTAATAGACACTTGGTAACACTATAAAATACAAATATAAACATAAACATACTCTTGAGCTATCAGTAGATGTTCTCAACTTTAAAGCTGCATGTTTTTAACTACTGTCGTTCGTATTTTATCAATTCATTTTAAAACATATAAAGGTTTGAGACAGGGTGATGGGTGGAGAAAGTAATAAGGGATGCCCAACTAAATATTAAAGGAACTTTTATGTAAAATTTTATCACCTCATCTCATATTCTTCTTCTTAGACCGGTTTTGGGTCCTGTGCCGTAGCCGAGTCATTAAGGCAAGATGCCTTGGCGCAGAGCTACAGGACTTGTACTGGTTTGAGTCCCCGTGGGGGAAGAAATTTTCTCATGGAATTTCGGCCAGTATGGGACCAGTGCCCACCCAGCATCGTGAGGCATTTGGGTAGCTACAATAAGTAGTGACTCCAGGTTGAGAAGACCAGCTATAATGGCTGGGGGACCCAACATGCTGATTACATGTTATCCTTAACTGGCTTATGATCATCTACCGCTGTGATTAACATATGTGGGCATGAGACCTGCAGCCGCCTGGGTAGGTCAAGGACCATCAAGGCCTGTCATGCTTGGAGTTTATGGAGAACGGTTTTGGGACCTTATTCGGTTCCATCCTCAGTATTTTCATGACTGTTGTTATGTCGTCTTAAAGATCCACATTCTGTTACCTTTGTTGGTAAACTGAAGATCCTCAAAATCAAAGGAACTGTTTATAATGAATCATTGTTGATTTTATCCTATGGCGATAACATTGACATAGTGGGTTGAATGATAATTTCCATTAAAGAAGCTTTTCCTGCACTTTCGCATGCTAAAAAAATTAAATCTGGAAAAGAATGAAGACAAAATTCATGCAAGTCACTAAAACACACATAAAAAAACTCCATGGCGCTACAGGCCTAGAAATCCCTTGGCCTACCAGCCGGCTGCTGTCCTTACATCCACATGTGCTAATCACAGAGGTAGATGATCATCCAGCCAGTGTAGGGGTGACATATGGTCATCATGTCAGATTCCCCAGCCGCAGCCTGGAGCTGCTACTTATTGTAGCTACCCAAATTCCTCACGATGCTGGGTGGGAACTGGTCCCACACTGGCTGAAAATTCCATGAGAAAATTATTTTCCTCATGGAGACTTAAACCAGTGTAAGTCCCATAGCTCTGTGCCAAGGCTCCTTGCCTTAACCATTCAACTACGGCAAGGGACTTAAAACACCTATAAACTCTAAAATAATATAAATTGGGAAATGTTTAGAAATTTAAATATTTAAGTACAATTATAACTTCATCATCAGTCTGGTATCACAGCAGCTGTTGCCGTCTTCTGGAAACCAAATGCCATTCCTCTCTGTCCATCCACTGGTTCGGTTCCAAAACTCGAGATGTGATAGCCGCTTGTACTCCATCCATCCAAGTCTTTCTCTTCTTCTCTTTGTTGGTATCCAATCCATAATAATTTTTGGTAATCTTCTTCTGCCATTATCTTAATATGGCTATCTTGCATTCCCATCATTTTTTTATCTCCTCATTTTTTTATTTTTTTTTTTTCCATTTGGAATTTTTCAGCTGATCTCACAATATATATTTCTATGTTTTTTATTATCCATTTCATGCATCTCAATGATGGATAAATCATTTTTGAAGAGAAAAATTATATGCTCAGACTGGAACTTGCTCTGGTAGCTCAGTCAGTACAGTATTGGCCTAGAAAGCCAAAGATCCTTGATTCAAGCCCCAGTCTGAGTGTGTAATTTTTCTCTTCAAATATGATTTATCCATCATTGAGATGTATGAAATGAATAATAAACAACATCAAAAGAAGCCATACTGGTTTTATAATGTAATATAAAATTCCCAAATCAATGTCTTCTTAATAAAGAAACCACCATTTGCAAGATAGAAGCAAAGGTTTCATAGCATTTGGTGCACGGGAATTAACAGCATATATAAGAGAAAAATTTGTGTTTGATTGGAACTTGCTCAGGTAGCTCAGTCAGTACAGTATTGGCCTAGAAAGCCAAGGTCATGGGTTCAAGCCCCGGTCTGAGCATATAATTTTTCTCTTCAAATATGATACATTTCTGTACTTAATATTCTCTTTTTTTCTCTAGTAGGGATTTGCCAAGTTTCTGAACCATATGTTAAAATGCTTTGAATTACCATTCTATACTTTCAATGGTTTTTATTTTAAATTAAAATTTTCCAGTCCTGGATAGAATCTAAAATAAAAACATTGAAAACATGAAGCTTTAACGCTAAAAAGTTATGTATAATTTCTGAATAGGAGACGTCAGTTGGCGTGATGGTAGCGACAGCTATCAGCCTTCGGATGAATGAGAATTGTATGACTGGAAAGAAATGTTAACTTTTATATCATAATTTGAATGATGTAATGGACAGCACACTTGTATGGAGAACGAGAGGTCCAGGGTTCAAATCCTGGTTTAAGCGTTAATTTTTCATTCTTAATTCACCGTTCTGTACATCTGTAGTTTTATGTTTTCATAATATTTTAGTTCCACCATATAGAATTTAGAGCATTTATTGCTTTTTGTTGGTAGAATTCTATTTTTAATTTCTACTGTATTATCTCCTGAATGGTCTATTTTTGTTCCAAGATATAGAAATAGAAATAAAAAATAGAATTTTCTTGGCTAAAAAAGTTATTATTTTTTCAAAACACATTAAAATCACATTTGATCAATTTAAAACTAAATGGTAGTGAGTAATGAACAGTAACTCAAGGTTTTTGAGAGAAAAATCCTTAGGAGGGTATTTGGACCAGTGAATGTGGCGAATAAGATATAACTAACTAACTCACTGGCACTATCAAACCCATAGGTTCATGTGGGCTTAAGCTTTCCATACATCCCTATCCTGAGTTAATGTTTTCCAAACATTCTCTGTATAATCTACTTCCCTCAAATCATGGTTAATGTTATTCTCCCACCTCATTCTTGGTCTACCAACTGGGCGTTTTCCCTATGGTTTTCCTACAAGAAGCTTCCATGCACATCTTTCATTCCCCATTCATGCCACATGTCCTGCCCATCGCAGTCTACAAGACTTGACTATTCTTATTATATCTGGCTTCCTATAAAGACCATATAGTTCACTGTTAAGTAGTTTTCTCCATTCACCTGTCTGTTCATCTCTCTTTGGTCCAAAAATGTTCCTAAGAACTTTATTCTCAAGTACTCGTAATCTCCTTTCCTCCCTTAAAGTAAGAGCCTATGTTTTGCATCCATTTAATATAACTGGGAGATTAACAGTTTTATATATTTTCAGTTTAACATTTTTTGAGAGAAGTTGGAATGTCAAGAGTCCCTGTAATGCATGATAGCACCATTTCCAGAATTGAGCATATGTTCAACTTCTTTGTTCATCTCATTCCTATTTGAAATTATTGTTCCTAGGTATTTGAATTCAGCCACTTCTTCAAAATTTCACTCATTTGTCCATTTCCATTATATATGTATTTCTATGTGTGATCTAGTAGGCCTAGAGTTTAATTTATAAAACCCATTTTTATTGAGTGGTATGTGCACAGGACACAGAGTCAGTTTTTCTGTGATGAAAATCTACAAAGTCTAAGGCATCTGGCAATCATATAAAACATGTATCATTACATCAGAAGTTTATAGAAAGAAAATTGTAAGTACTGATATAAAAATCTAATATACCTAGTCAAAAATACACAGACAATTTACTGAAAATGTGTTTTCTTAACCTCAAAATTAGATTATATATGATGTTGAAAATTGTTATTTAAATCATAGATAATTTTGCAGAGATTACATTTAATTATTATTGAGAAGTGTGGTAGTTGATTATACAAACATCCTTGTAAATTAGAATGAAAATGTGATATTATAGTTTTTGCATTTTTAAGTTCCTTGCTTCTTAGTTACTTCTGTAAATAGGTTAGAATACACAATACATAATGTATATAAATTACTATATTATTACGTTAATAATAATAATAATAATGAGGATTCTATGCCATGGTACCACTTACATAAATATAAAAAATACACAATTTTTAAATTTAAAAACACATCTTAATGTTGCAGTATGTGAATAATTACCTGAGAGGAATATAGTTGTTGATTCTTTTAAAAAAGGTGAGAAATACCCTAAAATGAGGTGAAAAGTTGAGCTGAAAATAACCTAAAATCACCATATGTACAATGTAAAATATGTATTAGTCATTGCTCACTGTAGCCAATTTATCACAAAAAAACGCTAACAAAGGATATGCTTTCCTTTGGGTCGCACAAAAATTTTTCTAAGTTCTATAGAATCGCAGTGCGCATGCGCTAGTGCTCCAATTATCCCAGGTAGATAAATGCAACCTCGCAGTTGGCGGTATATATATATGTGAAATCAGTATGACCAACATTGACACAAAATTCCCAGAACTTGTCTAAAAATGTATAATTTATTTTACGTATCAAATCACTTTTAAAAAGCAAGGAACCTAAAAGCTAACCAAACCTAAATCAATTACTGTAACACAAATCAATTACTCTAACGTAGGTGAAATCCAGGGAACGTGGAATCACATTTAAAAAGCAAGTTCGGGTTGTTGATGGTGGCAACGCTGGAACAACATAGGAAGTGGAGGGAAAATAACAAAGAGTAGGAAGTAAGCAATGTAGCACGACCGTGTTTTACGCAAATATATAAATATGAAAAAAAACTCGTTGCAACATTGGAAGATGTTTAAAATGTGTTTAAAAGTGTTGCAAAATGTTTTAAACGTGTTTAAAAGTGTTTAGTGCATCAGTGGAATAAGATATTAAGTTGAAAAATTTTTGCGACCTGAAGGAAAACACAGCCCTAACAAACAAGTGTATGCTATTTATAAATGAGTTTGATAAAATGTTTTTACATCTCACCTCACAAAGTTCTGTTTTCAAGATACCACTTTCAAAGGTCATTTTACCTTCATCTTCAGTCAAATTCCAACTCATTTATAAATTGAAAATTACTTCATAGTTCAATGTTTTTATTATTATTATTATTATTATTATTATTATTATTATTATTATTATTATTATTATTATTATTATTATTATTATTATTATTATTTCATACATCTCAATGATGGATAAATTATATTTGAAGAGAAAAATATACACTCAGACTAGGGTTTGAACCCAGGACCTTTAGCTTTCTATGCTAATGCTCTACCAACTGAGCTATCTGAGAAATTCCAATCTAAATGCAAGTGAAAGGTCCTGGGTTCAAACCCCAGTCTGAGCGTATATTTTTCTCTTCAGATATAATTACCTGATAGTGTTGCTTCCCACTGTAATTTGATTAAAGTGATTGCTAAACTTATGTGGTGTTCAATAACTCATTTTCTCACCCTAACTTGCCCACTAATATAGGTGGACTCCTGAGATGGAATCTCCTTATATGTGATTACGCTTGTTGGCAATTGGCTGTAGCAGGAACACCTGTGTTATCACATTGGCCAACATACTAGCAGTCACTTGTTCTCTGATCAAATATTCATAGGTGGTACTGTGGCATTGAATAGCCATAATAAGAATAGCATAATTGAAGGGAGATTTTTCAACTAAGCTTTATGTTAAAAATGAAGCGTAATGTGATTCAATTGACTTTTATAAGCAAAGGCAAAAATAGAAGAAAATATGAGGGCAATATTTAACTTACCCTAGATAGATAGATAGATGGAAAGCTCTGCAGCATCACTTAAGTGTTGGCAGTGGGCGATCCGTTTTGGTTCTCCTTTGTAGGTAGAACCCAGGATTCCTGTAAAATATATTAGCCCTGGTTTAAGTTTTTAATTTAAGTTTGAAGTTAATTAATAGAGTGAAGTTGGAAGCGGACCTTTCGGGGTTCTATTCCACCATTTACTCTTGGATTGAGAAAAACTGCTTAAAACTTCAATCGGAATAGTCGATCACATGGTATCTTGCCAAGTTTGGCTTTCAGATGATTTTATATTGGGAGGGCCAAAACCGGACATCAGGCTTCTCTTTATTTAAATATAATCTATGTACATTTCAGGTTAATACAATTATTCACACAATTATGGTAATATGTGCATTTTTATTTAATTTTACTCTTCAATTGTTGTTGCTGTCTTGACAAAAATTTCCAAAACCATAAAAATGCTGGAGGATTCTATGCCAGGAGTGAATCTACATAAATTTCAATAAAAAATATAGAATAATGCACAAATGATTGTTCCAGTATGTAAATGATTACCTGAGGAAAGTACATATATCCTGATTTTTTTTTAATGTGAGAAATACAAAATAAAAATTGAATGATAAGTCGTTCTTAAAACAGAATAGCCAACTTATCCTTATGGGATGCCAGATTATCTAATGAACTGTAAATTAATCTGCTGTAAAAGTACTTGCCCATTTACTCATCTAACAAAATAAAATGAATAAAAATAAATTGTGATAACCAACTGACTATTAACTCACTGGCTCTATCGAACATGAAGTTTCATGGTCATGCAGACGTCAGCTCTCCATACATCCCTATCCTGAGTTAATGTTTTCCAATCATTCCCTGTATAATCTACTTCATCAAATCATTGTACTCACACTTCATTCTTGGTCTGTCAATCTGGCATTTTCCCTCTGATTTTCCTACAAGAAGTTTTCATGTCCCTCTTTCATTCCCCTTTAATGCTACATGTCCTGCCCTTTGCAGTCTATGATACTTAACTGTTATTATATCTGGTTGCCCATAAAGACCATGTAGCTGATTGTTATGTAGTCTTCTCCATTCACCTGTCTGTTTATATCTCTTTGGTCCAAAAACTTTCCTAAGAACTTTATTCTCAAATACTCTTAATATTTTCTGCTTCCTTAAAGTAAGTGTCCATGTTTCACATCCATATGATATAGCTGGGAAAATAACAGTTTTATATATTTTTAGTTTTAGAATTGAATTGAGAAGCAAAATAATATCATCGTTAAATTCCATATGGTGAGATAAGCAAATTTGGAAAGACACAAAAAATATATTAGTAAAACATTGGTGGAATTTTGCAGTGTATGGAAGTGAGGTATGGACAATCAATAAGTAATAAGTTACAAGAATAGACTAACAGCTCTAGAAATGGATTATTTACGCAGAAGTGCCAGAAAGTTAAAATTAGAACATGTCACAAATAAGGAAATTAGAAACATAATGGAAGCAGAAGAAAGCATAATTGAAAGAATTGAGGAGAAGGAATTAAAATGGTTAGGACATATTTTAAGAATGGAAGATGAGCGATGGCCGAAACTAATATATCAATGGCAACCGAGCAAAAGAAGAAAAGAGGGAGACCAAAGTTAACATTGAAAGAAAGCATGTAGATAGTAATGCAAGCAAGAGGGCTAAGCATTGAAGATGCCCAAGATTGTAGGCTTTGGAGGTTTGGCACGGGAAGACGGCAGCAGCTGTAAAAAAACTCGAAGATAGATAGATAGATATATTTTCAGTTTAACATTTTTTTAAGAGAGTCCCTGTAATACATAATAGCATGTGTTTCCATACTCAAATATATTATTCTTTTTAAAGAAAACTTTAATCTAGTTGAGGGTGTAGGCACCTGCCAAGTATCCATTTTAATATTTTACTTTGTGAGTATTTGCCTCAACGGAATTTTAATATGAATTTTATCAGTTACTGACTATTTTCTCACCTAACGAAATAAAATGAATATAAAATATTGTGTGGTACAAAGACTTACCAATGAGTGAAAATATATATAATAAAAACACAATCTGAGAGTGTAAATTTCTATTATCATGTTTGCTAATGTGATGTTCTCTATTGAACATTCACAAGTACGCTCCTGACATACGTAGAATAACCAAATGCTGATATTAAAATAGTAATTGTTTGATTGCTTTCTTCATAATTTCCTTTCACTCTATCAAAAGAATTATCTCAAATAAATACATCAATAAACTTAGAGAAGAATACACCACCAAAACATCTGGAAAGGAATGGGAAAATCTACAAGCTTATGACATTACTACATTACAAAGAAAATCTGCAGTAGCAACATTCAGACTGCTAACGGGACATGACTGCTTGAATAAACACCTACACAGAATTGGCATAACAGATTCACCTAAATGCCCTTTTTGCAATTTAAATGAAAATATGGAAAGAAACCATCTCCTCCGTTGTCCAGCCTTTGTAGAAGAGACCAGCCTTTCTGCTAAATATTGGAGTGCAAGAGAGCGAATGATTTCATTATCAAGTGCTCGACATTAGATACCAACCAACCATAATTTGCTATAAGCCATGTTCAAGTATTATATGTTATCGACTTATTTACTTATACTGTTATTCCAGAACATTCTTGTTACTACCCTGATAACTAGGCCTGATAGTTGAGGAAAAATCCATTTTTTATTTTATATCTGAAGACAAGGTCCAACATTATATATATATATATATATAACTACCCTGATAACTAGGGCTTGGTATTTGAGGAAAAAGCAATTTTTTTATTTTATGTCTGAAGATGAGGTCCAACATAATATATATAGCTACATTTTGGGTCATTGTAGGCCAGAAAATGGTGGGTTTTATTTGTCCTTTTTGTCTTTCTTTTTATTGGTCTTTTTGTAGTCTTTTCTTAGGTCTTAATGGCTTTTTTTTAAACTTTACCTTATTTTGATTACATTAATACAATTTGTATAATTCAAGAATCATTAGTCTAGTTTCAATTCCAACTTCTTTTTAAAACACTATTTGGTTTTACAATCTAAAGACCTTCCACGTTCATAATACCTATGTTCCGCAAGAAACTATTGAACCCTCACAAAATATCCTGTTATTTTTAACCATCGGCCTACTGACCGCCTGAACTATTGTATTTTGACTTCAAATTTTCTAAGAAGTTGCCACTTTGTGAAAATTACCTCGAGCAGAGGGTGACAGCAGTGAGATTGTCTTTATCCACTCTTTAGGAACTGTAATACTTTTTATGTCCTTTTTCCAGTTTTTAGGTGTTTTATAGGATATCTTTAGGTGTTTTTTAAAGGTCTTTATAGGTCCTCAACTTCCAAGCCTTAGTCATAACACTATATCTAATCAGATATATCTTAGAGCAGAAATGGCATGAGGATTGTGGTATTTTGAAATTTAGCATTAGTACCATATTGTTAAGTTATGTTAGGTGTCTTGTTTAATATTAAATTTATCAATTCTCACTGAATGACAAATTTAATTTGAATAGGAAAAATGTACAATTTTATATAAGTGATGTTTTAGCTATTATAGGAAATGTCACAGTGAGGTATAATTTAAAATAAATTGTGTTTACCTCATCTCATATCCCATCTTTTAATTATTCAAAACCTAGGCAGTTTCATCGTCAGTAATTTTATGACTGAAGTTATGCCATCCAGGAGAACTGCTTCTTACTCCATCTGTTGGTGGACTGATGAACCTCCAAATCAAGTTCCCTGGGAAATTCAGAATTAATTAATTTTTCTTTATTTTTTTAATGTTAATTTTTTTCTCAAATTGTGAACTCTTTAGATTTTCTATTTGTTTTATTAAACTAGCCTTTCTTTCAATTAGATGCTTTCCAGACCAAGCTTGAGTAGCTACTGCTGTTTTTTTCAACTTTGCCATTTTTGATGTTTCTAATATGTTCCTTCATCCTGGTTTTAACATTATTTTATAGAAGTGAGTCGAAAATAAATTTTTACATCTCACCTCATAAAACTTAATGATTTTCACAGGACTGGTTTCTGAAGCTGTTTCTTTTATTATCAGTCAAAAACTCTGACTGTTAAACTTTTGCTGTCACCATCAATTTTCAAAATGTCATCTGGTGCTGATTTCATGAACTTTGAGATAAAATCCTGCTGTTTGTGAACTTCAGAATTCATGGATCTATATTTGTTCTTCTGAATGTGTATCTTCTCTCAAACTATTAATTCCAAAGGCTTTTCTAAATGTTTCAAAAGTTTAGATTCTTTTCCAGTTTTGTGATTCTCTAGCAAACTATGAGCTACTGATTTTTCAATTTCACTATTTTTTAATATTTCTAAAGTGTTATTTTTGTATGCCTAAAACAAGATACATTGGCTTCAAATTCTGATTTAGGTGTGTATTTTTCTGTTCAAATTTAATTGTGTTAAGTTGTTATAAGCTTATATAGAGACTATATAGTGGCACAAACTTGCTGGGAGAGGTAAAGAAAACACAGAGTGTACAAAAAGTAAACAGGACATGGGAGATGCTCCACTAAACAATTTGAGATAGGGAACCTAGGATCCGAGAAGCCAGCTTAAGGAGATACACAAGTAAACTTGTCTTTCACATTATGTCTAGTCTTTTTTTATTTACATTATTTATTGGTTAATTGCAAGTTCCATTGACACAATAAATCAACCATTTTGCTCAAACTGACAGCCATCAACCTCAATGGAAGCATGGCATCGGTGTACAAGTTTCTCCTGCACCCTGGTGTGTTTCGAATCACATCTCAGGCAGCTACAATTTTGGCAACTAATTCCACATTTGTTTCCACTGGAGTCTCAAACACAAGTGTGTTTAGATGTCCACATAGAAGATATATGTATGTATGTACACCATTAGACAAAAAAATGAGTTATCTGCAGATTATATCAACCGATCAGGAAACTTCGTGAGCGTTCGCCAGAAGCTGTATTCACATCAATACGTTTTCAGTAATTGTATTGGGTTGTTTGCTAGTTAATGCAGTGCAAACTCAAGCAAGAGAAAAGAGAGAACTTGGCTTAATGTGTTTCCATGGTCAAGAGGTTTAACAGACATCATCTGCGTTCATAACCTCATGGGTTCGATTCCCGTTCTACTTTTCTCTCTTTTTTTTTTAACTGAATGTTAGAATAGCATTTTGCCTGTGATATAGTTTCATGTTTCATTTTATATTTGAGTTTTATGGCTTTAATGCACACACAAAACACACAAAAATATAAATTAAAACCTTCTTGTAATAAATAAATGAGGAAAGAAAATAATATAATATCTTCTAAAATGAAAACTTTAACAAAAACAAAATGAATATTGGGTCTATGAACCCTCAGCATCTATTACCACCCTCAATCTGTCAGGCATTGAGATTGCCTTGTGTGTGCGCTATGCCGTGGTAAAACTCGATATGTACCATTATAAACAAACTTGTTAGAGGCTGTCACTTTTGTGCAGACGTCTGCGCATCACAGTCTATTGAATGCAATACATTGAAATTACCTAGAACAAACCCTGAATGTGGTAAATATGATTGTTACAATAACGACATTAACATTGATTTAATTCAAATGTCAAAATAAAATGTAGTATTAATACAAATATCATGAAAAAAACTACATAATTGAGGATGTGAACCTGCGACCTTCATTAACAGAAACAGTGACATAACTGACCTAACAGGACACGTAGGATTGTCTTGAGTTCATGCCATATAACACAGTAGCTCAGGGACTGCACAATTATGACTAGTTTCGTAGTTTGAACCCAGCGCTATGCCAAGTAGGACTTAGAAGAAATGTGCGTTCAAGAGATGGTTTTTTTTTTGTCTAAGGGTGTATGTATGCATGCAGCTAATGCTCTGGAGTTAACAACGAAGTTATTCTGTTTCTTGCTTCCCAATGCTTGGATGTAACATCTTGATAATTTTGAAGAGCTACACAATTTGTTAAATGTTCTGTCCATTCCCACACCTTGAGAACACAATATACACCCAGGGGACATTAATACACCAATTCTATGAAGATATTTTCCTAAGCAGCCATGTCCTGTAATAAGCCTCAGTATAGCAACCGCAGATTTTCGTGGTAATTCCGGAATTACATATGGGTTTTCCAACAGTATTTTCATATTTCTGTTTCCAATTTTTGCAATTAAATTGGAATTGTAACTATATTTAAATTTTTTCTTTATCTTATTCTTCTTCTTTTTGGTTTGTTCCGGCTCCAAGTATTATAGCTGCTGTGTCCATCTCTTTCGTGGACGTCTCCAATCTCATTTTTCTCCTCTTGGTTGATAGTTCAGACTTTTCCTAGACAATCTGTTGGTATCCATTCTGCAGACATGTTCATACTATATTCTCCTATACTCTTCTATTTTATCTGTCAAACTGAATATTTGTAGTTCTTTTCAGATATCTTCACTCCATTTATTATCCATTAAAGTATATCCTGCTACAAATTGTAAATATTTCACTTCTTCTGCTTGTATTATTTTAATTGACTGTTTATTCAGAGTCCATATTTCTGAGCCATACAATATTGCAGGTACAGCCAATACTTTATAAAAATTTAAATGTGTTTCTTTTCTTACTTTCTTTCCCAGTGTTCTAATTTTTCTTTATAGTTCTTTTAATTGATCCATAAGAAAATGCATTTGTTACATTCTGCTTAATTTTACTCCCTTCTTTTGCAAGTATATCAGCTCTTTCATTCCCTTGTATTCCACAATGGACTGCAATCCTTTGTAAGACTATATGTTTACCAAGTTTCTCAATAGTCTGAATCGAGGGGAATCAGGTCATCATGACTTCCTAGTCATCAGGCTCTTCCTTGCAAGAACTAAACAGCAGAGTACATGTAAATCAGCTGGAAAACAGTAACGCTAGAGAATGTGATGGAGAAGTTTAATTATTAATGAGTTGGTTACTTTGACTCACGTCATATTTCTGATTTTTATGCAGACCAGTTTCGTGACTTTTGTGTGACATTGTCGATGCATTCCTACTGTTGTTTGGTGGTTGTCCATCCTGCAAGTTGATTTCTGCTCCCTCTGCTGGCTGACCGATGAACTTCCAAATCAAATATTTTTCTCCTTCTCCAGGAATTTCAAAATTCATGGTTTTCTTTTCATTCTTGCAGATGTAAATTTTCTCCCAAATTGTGAGTTCCTTAGATTATTCTAACTGTTTGTAATTTGGCCTTAGTTTCAATTCTGTGTTTTTCTGACCATGCATGTGCAGCTATTGCAGATTTTTTCTATTTCTCTGTTTTCAATCTTGTTTTTAAGTTCCTTTTTGTTTTTCCTATGTATATTTTTTTAACAACCTTTACAATCAATATGATAAATCCCTGATTTGTTGCCATCTTCAATCATTTAATTTTTGTTGGTTTTGATTAATTTATTCAAACTGTAATCATTTTGCGGTGCTAATTTAATTTTAAATTTGCTGAAATTTTTTTGAAACTTATTAAATACTAAAGGATTTCTAAATTTCTTGAATGTTTTACCAATTTCTTTATCTGTCTGAAGATATCTCCATATGCTGGCTTCTTGGACCCCAGGTTCCATACATCAAATTGTTCAGTGGAGCATCCCCTATGTTCCTATTTAATTTTTGCATGCTCTTACACAATTACCCTGTAGAATGCACTGAACAGTCAACAGAACAGTCAGATATTTGTTGAAAATGGAGATGATTATCTATAAAACATGTTGAAGTGAGAAAACAAAACATGAGATTAGGGGTAAACTTCTGATTCAACCTCTTGAAAACACTCATGTTAAGAGAGTAAGTGACTGTCATATTGCCACTCAACTGCAAAATTGTAATTTTTCAGGAGAAATAAAAATACATCTTTGTATAGAAGGGGTATATGACATAGAGGTGTAAATCATTTTTCTTCATCATCATCATAAACTAATCTGTTTTAGGCCATGTGACCTACGATGGTAAACCTAACGAAGATGGTCTTGATCTTTCCACTGGTGTTTTGGTGTTCCTTGGTCCCTATGTCCAGTTGGAGTATATTGGAACGCCAATTTTGGAAGTCTATTTCTTTCCATTCTCAGATGATTTTTCCATTATTGCTGGTATCTTTCTATATCTTCATTTAAACTTGGTACTCCAAGTTTTTCTCTGATAATAGTGTTCCTTTGACGATCCAATCTATTAATTCCTAACAATGATCGTAAGAAGCGCATTTAGCTTACTCTAAGTTTATGAGATTTTTTAAATTTAAAATTCAAATTTCATTTCTGTATTTTAGAGCAGCTTTTGATCTGATGTTATGTAATCTTAGTTTTGTGTCTGCCCTCATCTGTTTACCAATTTTCTTCATTTTGAGAAAACATTTTTTTTTGTAGTCAGTGTACAAAGAATGAAAGTTAGCTTAATATTGATAATTATGGAGATATTTATTATCCTAAGTGATGATATTAATTGTTGATATATCTGAAATACAGTATGCAGTTTCTTCTTTACAACCGTGTACTTTACACATTTTTTTTTAACTGCCTTGCATTACTAAACCATATACCCCTTCATGTAAAAACGAGTGTTTGTCTGTCTGTCGTTTATGGACTCAAAAAACTACTTGACCAATTTGAATGGAGTTTTTTTCCATCATTTAGATAATTTTTCCGGGACAATTAATGTATATAACATATTACCCTATGTACTGTAGAGCCAGAGCTAAAAAAAAAAAAGAGGGGAACATTGGTGCACTAAAATATTACCTTTTGGATGCTTAAATAGCTTACACTGCCTAAACTATAACAAATACACCAAATCAATGCTAACAGAATTTACATCTAAAAAAAATTCTACAAAAAAGCCCCTGACAAGATATGTCTATCATTTACTGATAACTCACAATCATTTTTGTTTTTGCACTCATTGATGCCAAGAAGATCGAAATAAGTAGATTCCCGGGCAATGCCAGGCATTCATCAAGGAATATCAAAAAATAATTACGACATAAATGTATAATTACTTTTCTTTTTACTTATTCAACTAAACAAAAAAAAAACAGATTTAATTTATTTAAGCGTAGCAGTGCATACCGGGTATTAGCTAGTTCATTATACATAACTGCTTCTTATTTTCAATTAAATGTTTGGTGGCAACTGACACAAAGCATAATGTTGCAGGTTTTTAAACAGTATTAGTCATTAAGAATGTTACCAAAATTTACCCTTAATTTTACATTTAACAGTCTAATGGTACAGTTCTTATCTCTGGTCCTGAGGGTCACAGGTTCAAACCCAACTGTGGTCGATGGATTTTTTAAGATGGAAAATTTAAGGGACAAGTCCTTCAGGAGGGACTTTTAAGTTGTGGCTCCTGAAGAAGTATTCATAGCACGACAGGCCTAAAAAGCCCCCGGCATACCTGCCAGCTGCTAGCCTCACATCCACGTGTAAATCACTGAAGTAGACGGTCATCCAGCCAGTCTAGGTATCACATGTGGTTAGCATATCGGGCCCCCAGCCGCTATAACTAGTTTTCTCAACCGGGAGCCGCTACTTATTGTATTATAGCCTCACTATAATGGTTGTCCAGCGGCTCGCTTTGTTTCTCCGCAGCTGTTATAAGTAATTAAATACAAAAATTCAGACTACCACCACTAAAATAATTCCATATGTTAAGAGCATTGTCGCGCCGCACCCGCTCTTATATAAACGGACTACCATCACAGTAAGGCGATTGTAGCTACCCAAATGCCTCACGATGCTGGGTGGACACCGGTCCCATACTGGCTGAAATTCCATGAGAAAGTTTCTTCCAACCAGCGCAAGTCCTGTAGCTCTGCACGAGGGCATCGTGCCTTAACCACGCGGCTACAGCGCGGGAAGCCTAATTTTTTGCCTCTGAGCAAAAATTTAACAGGTCTTTCCCATCAACGTAATCCCTTTGTTTCCTACTAGATGTGCTAACCACATCTGACTTGCTGACATCTGTAGAGGAATAAGAAGTTAACTTGGTTAAGTAACTCTCAATAGGAAGGACTTTTTCTCACATGGGGATGTACGGGTATAATGAATTTTACATTTATGTGAAAGCTCCCCTAAAACCAACACAATGCAAAGTTACATTGTTTTAGTAAAATCACACAAAATGATGTAAACATTATTTGTATCGCAAATTTAAATTATCCGTCAAATCTGTATGTATATATACATCCATCCATGCATAGTAATTCTACCAGAGGGCAGGTCTTTCACTGTAATTGTAGCATTTTCATGCTATGCTTTGCAGCTTTACTAGGTAATTATAGATGTGGTAGCTTCCCGTTGCTTTCCACACCGATATGTATATATATAATTCTTGTGTACATGTATTTATTACTGAACTCTTCACAATCGACTGGACCGATTTTGATTAATTTTTTGTGTGTGTCTGATATAGATTCATAATTGGACCCTCTAAAACCATTAGGTGTAGGCGTTCACCTGGAGTGAAAATTGAAAAATCGCTCTAGCGGTCACATTTTTCGATGTTTCACAACGAGACTCAGTATATCCTATTAAAATAAACCGAGATAGGTATTATCCGAAAATGAACGAAATCCGACAATTAGATGTGGAAGTTTACTTGAAACCCGAAATTAAAAACTGCCTGAACGACTGGAGCGATTTTGATGATTTTTTTTTGTGTGTTAGTGGGTCCCTGGATGGTTTACATTCACAATTGGGCCCTCTAAAACCATTAGGTGTAGGCGTTCACCTGGAGTGAAAATTGAAAAATCGCTCTAGTGGTTACAATTTTCCATTTTTCACAACGGAAGCCAGTAAATCCTATTAAAATAAACCGAGGTAGATATTATCCAAAAATGAGCGAAATCCGGCAATTGGAAGGGAGGTTTACCTGAAATCCGAAATTAAAAATCGACTAGTACCCGTCATGTTTTGTCTCAGCCTATACCATACAATTTAATTAACCTTTAACAGATCATTTATGTAGGCGTAGCAACGCACGCTGGGTATATATTGCCTATCCCCCCCCCCTACGTTTCTGAATCCAATGTTACATTTAATTCATCAAGTATCTAACAGTTTGAAAAGAGTCCACCGTGCTGGCTCAGGTGGTAGCATACCTGTTTCCTGACTAGCGGGCCTAGGTTCGATACCCAGCGGGTTTGAAACTTTTGTTTAATTCTCATCATTATAGTCCGTTCACGAATTTAGGTAATTTGTTGACCTGTTTTGCCCTCAACAGGAATACCATCCAGAAGTCTTTCCAGTGCACGTCCTGTTCTTCTTCATCCTGCAGGTTGATAATTTAATATTTGTTTGGGTATCCTGTGATCCTTCATTCGATGGACATATTGTATCCATCTTAACTTATAATCATAAATTTTGTTTTCCAAAGATTCCATGGATAATTAATCTAAGATGTCTTCATTTTTGTATGATCTAGTTGTGTAAGGAAAGTTACAGAAGCAAAAAATAAAACGATACAGACTTAGGCGTATTTTAAATATAAGATGGCCGGAAATAATATCAAATGAACTGTGGAGAAAAATCAACCAATCTCCAATATGTCACCAAATAAAACAGAGAAAGTGGAACTGAATAGGCCACACATTGAGAAAAACAGATGGAGCCATCGAGAAGACTTCACTAGATTGGAACCCGTTAGAAATAAGAAAGAGGGGGCAACCTAGGAAAATGTGGAAGCGATCAGTAGAGAAGGAAGCAAAGGAAAGAGGAAAAAGCTGGAAACAAGTGAAATGGCTGGCTGGAAGCAGAGTACACTGGAGGAACTTTACTGCTGCCCTGATGTTCAACTTAGGAACTACAGGAAGAAATGAGTAGTGTGTATCTCATTTCAGCAGATCTTATATCCTTCTATTTCAATATCCATATTTCGCTACCATACGAAAGAATTGGAAGAACCAATGTTTTTGGACTAACTGCGGTTTGAAGACAAAATTTATTAACCCTAAACTCCTTAGACAAATTAATTTAATTGCAAAATTATCAATCTCGGTCGTTAATAATTTTTTATCGTTAGATTGTGCACCAGATTCCTGCATTAAATTGCAAACCACTCCGCAACACATATGTTGAAAAGGATATTGGACAGTCGGGTGGAGACGTTAAGCCTGGCGTTCACTTGAGAGCTTTTCGGTAGGAGTGGGTATGTGCCGGCATTGGGTTTCACCTTCTCCCTTCTCTTCATCATCATGCCTTATACAACATACTTTACACTACACAAACATAGAAATATACACTCATCCTGCACTCCTCTCTGTATAAAATACAAAGTGGTCTGCCGAAGTGGTGCGTAAATTGAAAATAGACCACATTAATGCCACGCTCAGCATGGAACCCGAAGCAGGAAGTGTGCGTTAGAAGACATACGATTTTGGAAAGAATGGTATTTATGGATATAAAAAATCGGTATGAAATGAATATTAATTGCATATATAACGAATGTATGTCTGTCTGCTTGTTCTTTATGCGCTGCCATACCGTTCATCCGATTGTGATGGGGTTTTTTGCAAAATGTTCAGGATTTTCCCAGGAAGGTTTTAGGCTATAAGAGAGTTGTAATACTCAACCCCATCACCCTTAAAAATCACTCTTTGTAGAAAAAAAAAGTATTCTTCGGAACCTTTTGGACGATTAAATGGCATACGTTGCCTAAGCCATAACATATACACCAAATTAATGTATGTAAAATTGAATATCTTAAAAAAAAAGAAACTACAAAAAAGTCCCCGACAGCACATGTATCTTTTACGGATAATTCACAATAACCATTCTTATCTTTGAGCTCATTGATACCAAGAAGATCGGAGTGACTAGATTCCCGAGCAAGCGTAGCAGCGCACAGCGGGTATTCTTTTACGGATAACTAACTTACTGGCACTATAGAATCTGTAGGTTCATGGCCGCGCGGACATAAGCTCTCCATACACCCCTATCCTGAGCTAATGTTTTCCAATCATTCCATGTATAATATACTTTCCTCAAATCATAGTTAATGTTATTCTCCCACCTCATTATTGGTCTACCAACTGGGCGTTTTCCCTCTGGTTTTCCTACAAGAAGCTTCCATGCACGTCTTTCATTCCCCATTCGTGCCACATGTCCTGCATTCTACGAGACTTAACTGTTATTATATCTGGCTTCCTATAAAGACAATGTAATTCACTGTTAAGCAGTCTTCTCCATTCACCTGTCTGTTCATCTCTCTTTGGTCCAAAAATTTCCTATTAATAATAACTTTATTCTCAAATACTCGTAACCTCCTTTCCTCCCTTACAGTAAGAGTCTATGTTTCACATCCATATAATAAGTTATAACTGGTAGAATAATTGTTTTATATATTTTCAGTTTAACGTTTTTTGAAAGAAGTTGGGAAGTCAAGAGTCCCTGTAATGCATAATAGCACGCATTTCCAGAATTGAGCCCATGTTTAATTTCCTTGTGCATCTCTTTCCTATTTACGTGCATGGAAACTTCTTGTAGGAAAGCCAGAAGGAAAACGCCCAGTTGGTAGACCAAGAATGAGGTGGGAGAACAACATTAACTATGATTTGAGGGAAGTAGATTATACAGGGAATGATTGGAAAGCATTAGCTCAGGATAGGGATATATGGAGAGCTTATGTCCGTGCGGCCATGAACCTACGGGTTCGATAGTGCCAGTGAGTAAGTAAGTAAGTAAGTATCTCTTTCCTATTTTGTGATTATTGTTCGTAGGTAGGTATATTTAGATTCAGCCACTTCCTCAAAATTTCTCTCATTTGTCATTAGCTGCCCATTTACATTATATAATGTGTTTCTATGTGTGACCATATATTTAGTTTTATTGATATTTACTTCCAGTCCCAATTTCTTAGTATTACTCAATAATTTGTGCGTGTTGGCCTTTAGTATCTCCTCGCTATCACCCAATAGTACTACATCATCAGCATAAACTAACAGCTTAATAATACCATTAAGTTTTAGGCCTTCTTCATCCTCTAAAGATTTGATGACATGCTATAGTACAAAATTAAATAGTAGACAAAATGGTGCATCTCCTTGCTTCAACCCATTGTGGATTTCAAAGGTATCCGAAAACTGTTTGCCTACACGCACCCTAATCTTTGTGCCATTTAGACCATTCGTATAAGTCTAACTAACTTTTTTGGAATTCGAACTCTATCAGGATACTAAATAACTTCTACCTCTTATTTGAATCGTATGCCATTTTGATGTCTAAGTATAGTTGATGTACAGTACCATTATATACCCATTTCTTTTATAAAATCTATCTTATACTAAAAATCTGATCTGTTGTAGACCCGTTTCTTCTAAATGCACATTGATGATCTCCTAGAATGTCATCAATATAGGGAGTAAGTCTGCTTACAAATATATTTGTTAGAATTTTGAACGAACTTGTAAGTAATGAGATGCCCCTGTAGTTGTTGCAATCAGTTTTATCCCCATTCTTATAAATTGGTACGATAATCGAGTCTTTTCATTCATCTGGAAGAGCTTATTTTTCCCAAATCATACTAAGCAGCCGGCGTATCTTGTCTATCAAGTTTTCTCCCCCTGATTTTATCAGTTCTGCTGGGATCTCATCTGAATCAGATGCTTTATACATCTTCAATTTTTCTATCGCCATTTCAACCTCTAATGCACTTTGTTCTGCGACTAGCATTTCTGCTGTCTGTAAATTATCCTCTTCAATATCCTGTTCTGTATGTACATTTAATAGCTGATTAAAGTAACTGTTCCATCTATGTAATATACTTCTGGAATCTGCAACCATATCCCCATTTTCATTCCGAATTATGTTTGTTCTAGTCTGAAATCCTTTCTTATCTAATATAATTATCTAATGTTAATTTCTTTTGCATTCATTTCAATGTCATTAATCTTCTCTCTCAAATATTCCCTCTTTTTACTCTTTAGTAATCTGGTGGTTTCCCATATAATACTACCCAGTTGCTCTAAATTTACCTCATTTGGCTCGTGTAACCATTTCATTTTTGCTAGCCTTCTTTTGTTTATAATTTCGGCACATTCCTCTTCAAACCATTTCATGTTTTGCCTTTTTTTTAATAACCAATGCTTTCTGATGCTGGCAATTTAATAGTATATCTCATAGTCTCCCATTCTTTATTTACACCAGTTTCTTCTTCGTTGGCCACATTGCCACCTGAAGATTCCAATACTTTAATTCTATTAGCAATTTTGATTTGGTATTCTTGCCGCATTTCATCATTCTTCAAGTTTTTTAATTCAAATTTTTCAGAATCATCCTTAGAGTTTGTTCCTCTCATAAGTTTTAGCCTTTGTCAGATTTTCACCCTGACCAGATGATGATCCGAATTGCAGTCTGTCTCTCTAACTCAAGGCGTGTCCAATTTTTTTTTTTTTTTTTTTTTTAAGGGACACTGTTGTTAAGGTGAATTGGTTTGCGGGCCACATCATTATATTTTTACCGTATTAAACAGGTTAAACAGGATCTTGATTAAGCAATCAATTTAAATATAAAATAGCTAATATATTATTTTTATTAATATATTCGATTTTTACCATATTAAATAAGGTCTAAGATAAACCAATTAATTTAAATATAAAATTGCTAATATGTTATTTTTATTAAAATATTAATCATTAAAATTTTATTGAAATATTAACAATTAACATATTGACACTACACTGTGAGCGAACAACTGCAAACTGGAAACTAACTTGAAATGTACAAAATGTAATGATTATAAAACATCTGGCACACACTCGCCTTTGAAAATAGTAACTGCGCGGTGAACAATGTATGCAGATATCAAAGCGATGCGCGGTAGGTAGGATCATAAATAAAATGTGGGCTGGGTGTTTCTGAAAACGAATGTGATTTCTCCATGATTTGAGTAAGTGGATGAGTACGATGAACTCGCAAACACATGTGTTGGAAACAGAAAAAGTCTTGCTCTTTCAAATTTATCTTATTCCAAATATAATCACTTATTTCATATATGATATTAGACTGTAACTTGCAATTATCACTGCGGGCCGAATCCGATGTGATAGAGCAAATATAAATCCGGGCCGCATGCGATGGGATCGAGGGCCGCAAGCGGGCCGCGGGTTGGACACATCTGCTCTAACTGATCTAACATCGATGATGCTACTGTGCCAGCGTTTGGCCACTAATACATGATCTATCTGGTTCCGAGTTTCGCCATCTGGAGACTCCAGGTGTACTTATGAATATCCTTATGCTGAAATGTTGTGCTCTTAACAATGAGATTCTTTGATGTGGCAAAGGTGACGAATCTAACCCAATTGTCGTTACTATCTTCATGAAGACTGAATTTGCCTGTTGTTGGTTTGAATATATCTTCCCGCCCCACTTTTGCATTAAAATCTCCTAAGACAATTTCCATATGATATCGTGAAAGGCTATCAAATACGCATTCTAATTCTTCATAGAACTCATCCTTGATATTATCATCTTTACTTCTGTGGGGGGGGCATGTACATTTATGATATCGAAACCATGTCGTTTGCCCTTTAGAATTATGTATGATATCCTATCACTGACAAACTTAACATCCCGGTTAGCGGATAGGATCCTCCTTCGGATTAAAAAACCGTTCCAAATTCAGGTCTTTCTGCACTCCCGTAGTATAATGCAAAACTTCCTGATTCTTGACTACCTTCTCCTGGTCATCTAACTTTCTGTAAAGCGACTATATTCAAGGGTGATTTATCTAATTTCCCTGTTAATACCTCTAGCGTCCCGCTATTATATAAAGTCCTAACATTCCATGTTCCTAGGAACATGGTCTTGTGTTTGAGCCTTTGGCATGGGTTTCCTGAATTAATACCTCTAGCGTCCCGCTATTATATAAAGTCCTAACATTCCATGTTCCTAGGAACATGGTCTTGTGTTTGAGCCTTTGGCATGGGTTTCCTGAATTAATACCTCTAGCGTCCCGCTATTATATAAAGTCCTAACATTCCATGTTCCTAGGAACATGGTCTTGTGTTTGAGCCTTTGGCATGGGTTTCCTGAATTAATACCTCTAGCGTCCCGCTATTATATAAAGTCCTAACATTCCATGTTCCTAGGAACATGGTCTTGTGTTTGAGCCTTTGGTATGGGTTTCCTGAAGTAGTCCCCGCCCGGAGAACCAAATGGGGGACTAAGTTTGTGCCATGTCTAGAATGGTGTAGTGGGATGCACACTCGTACGGAGAACGAGAGGTTCACGGTTCGATTCCTGGTTCAGGCATTAATTTATCTTTTCACAATATTATTATAATATTATAATATGATCCACTATTAGAACTGTGTTAAAATAACAGTATTGTAAAATGTTAAATAACATCGATTACTGCTTATAAAAGTGGTGGTGTAAAATTATCAAATATAGATACTTCTAAATGAAGCCGGCCGTTGGCGTTGGTAGTGACACCTACCTGGCAGCGGACAACAGGAGAATTATAGATTTGTATATGTGGAAATCATTGTTAATGTTTAATAGTGGAATGCAGGCTTTCACGGCCGGTAATCATGGTAATAAAAGATTCCGGGCTATGTGGCCGTGGTCTATAACTGGCGTTTCTTCCAGACGTTTCTCCCTCAACTGCGGAGGGCATCTTCAGTGGCGAGCGCTTACAGCTGTTGTTTCCCTGTCGTAGACTCGACTGCGAATGAGTCGAGTCTACGACAGGGAAACAACAGCTGTAAGCGCTCGCCACTGAAGATGCCCTCCGCTGTTGAGGGAGAAACGTCTGGAAGAAACGCCAGTTATAGACCACGGCCACATAGCCCGGAATCTTTTATTACCATTGTTAATGTTTGTTCCATATCTAGAATGATGTAGTGGGCTGCACACTCGTACGGAGAACGAGAGGTCCACGGTTCAATTCCTGGTTCAGACATTAATTTTTCTTTTCACAATATCATTATAATCATTATAATATTTGACCTCCGCAAAATTTTACCCCAGTTGAACCCATGTCCGCATTTCTTGACGGTTGTATTTTTACGGTGAAAGATCGTCACTCTTTCGACCAAGGTATTTTTTTCGTCTAGCTTATCACCTTTCACCAGTCCGGCATGGTTAACCCTATCGGCAGCAGTGCTACCGCCGCGCCGGCATAGCTCTCGGGATTATTTAAGCACGCAAGCCACTTCACCACGTCAAGGTAAAGATATCATGGAGGGGGTCAATTATGTGTCTTTTTAGTTATTCAACTAAACATAAAACACATTTCATTTATTTAAGTGTAGCAACGCACGCCGGGTATTAGCTAGTAATAAATATATTTTAGTGTGAAAATAGAAAGAATGGTTGAACATTTGCTTCATTTTTAACGCGAAGTTTAGTTAAATTGTTTTCTGAACTGGAATATGAAACTTGTACCTAATATGCAGAGTGTACAAATAAAAATTCAAATCACATTTTAATATAATGATGTTTTGATTATTATTAATTCTCTTGTACTATTGGACCCTGGAGTTCATCACCGCGCATACATAAGCTCTCCATACATCTCTATCCTGAGTTAATATGTTTCCAATTATTCCCTGTATAATTTAACTCCCTTAAATAATTTTAATGTTATTCTCCCAACTCATTCTTGGCCTACCTATTGGATACTTTCCCTCTTGTTTTCCTACATGAAGTTTCCACGCCCCTCTTTGATTCCATATTTGTGCCACATGCCCTGCAATCGCAGTATATGAGAATTATACAGTGCGATTGGTATAGCATTGGACAGCAGACGCGGGGTTTGTGCTGTGCGATGACGAAGGCTTACACGTGCAGACACGGGACTTGAAATGTGCGCAGACTCAGCAGTATACAAGCACATCCCACGCATTCACGGTCGCAGTCAGATTGTATGCTTCGAGTAGATAAGGTGCTCGCTAGCTTTTTCTTGTGTACTGGATGGCGTATATATATATAAAGTTATTTCAATTTTTAAATTTGTATCTTATAAAACAGGCGTGTATAAGT
The DNA here is from genome assembly GCA_030220185.1 of Diploptera punctata. Lineage (NCBI taxonomy): Eukaryota > Metazoa > Arthropoda > Insecta > Blattodea > Blaberidae > Diploptera > Diploptera punctata. The sequence goes on along the minus strand of JASPKZ010010662.1, from coordinate 218,176 downwards.
GTAAACTGTATAATGGCTAATATTTTTTTTTCTATTGAACAACGTGTACTTATTTATGATCAATATGTGTTAACTCAGCCTGCCAGCCAAGTACGAAGAAGTTTTGAAACACAATTCCCGGTTGTAAAAATTCCGTCACGTTGAACAGGCCATAATCTGTACAACAAATTTTATAAAGAGGTGTCAAAAATGTATGGACAACGAAGGTGAACAGTTCCAGCACCTGCTTCAATAAAGTTGGTAAGTACGAAAATTTGTAAAATAGTTACGAAAATGTGTGTGGTTGTATCACCGCGATCCTACGCTGTCCGTTCCCCGCCGCGAGTGCATCAGCATTGTACAGTGAAATCCCCGCGTCTGCTGTCCAGTGCTATACTGATCGCACTGTACGTTATTATATCTGATTTCCTAGGAAGATCATGTAGCTCATTGTTATGTAGTCCAATATTTTGAATATAATTTTAAATAACTAACTCACTGGCTCTATCGTACCCATAGGTTCATGGCTTCGCGGACATAAGCTCTCCTTACATCCCTATTCTGAGCTAATGTTTTCTAACCATCCCTCTATAATCCCTCAAATCATGGTAAATGTTAATCTCCCACCTCATTCTTGGTCTACCAACTGGACGTTTTCTCTCTGGTTTTCCTACAAGAAGCTTCCATGCACCTCCTCTTTCATTCGTACCACATGTCCTGCCCATCGCAGTCTACGATACTTAACAGTTCTTATTATATATGTCTTCCTATACATACCATGTAGCTCACTATTATGTAGTTTTCTCCATTTACCTGTCTGTTCATCTCTTTTTAGCCCAAAAATCTCCCTGAGAACTTTATTTTCAAATACTCGTAATCTGCTTTCCTCGCTTGAAGTAAGAATCCAAGTTTCACATCCATATAATATAACTGGGAGAATAACAGTCTTGCATATTTTCAGTTTAACTTTTTTTTAAAGGAGTTTTGACGGCAAGAGTCCCTGTAATGCATAATAGCATGCATTTCCAGAATTGAATCTACGTCTAATTTCTTTTGTGCATCTCATTCTTATTTGTAATTATTGTTCAAACTCAAAATTTCGAGAATTTGACAGAAAATCCAAAATTTTGAAGATTTTTTAGAAAATTTTGTGTATCTATTTTTTCAGTTCGTTTATTTGATTCTGATTGGTCCAAACATTTTCCTGAACATTTCATTTTCAAATCTCATAATCGTTTTTCTAACTTCAAAGCAAAGAGTCCTGTTTTTTCTGTACCCGTATATTTTACTGAAGGTACTGAGATGAGATTTTTGGGTCAAACCGCAGGCTTCACCAAATGAGATCGGATATATAAAATGAGTGTAGGCATGAAAAACTATAACAACTGATAACTCAGGTATTTTCGTCTCAAATCCTGGGTTCCCTATCTGAAATTCATTTTCTTCAATTGCTGTTCTATTACCAGATAAATATTTTCGGTTTTATTCATTTACGAGTACATTAGGGGTTGTTATAAATGTATCGTCATTCTAGTGCATTCACGAATTTAGGCCATTTGTTGACTTGTTTCGGCCTCAATAGAAACACCATCCAAAATACTTATGAGTGGACGTCCTGGTCTTCTTCTTCCTGTAGGTTGATAGCTTAATTTTTGGTTTGGTATCCTGTGATCGTCCATTCGATGAACATATTGTTGCATTCATCTTGACTTATAATCAGAAATTTTGTTTTCTAAAGGCTCCATGTGTAATTCTTCTAAGATGTCTTCATTTTTTATGATCTAGTAGTGTGTATCCTTCCAAGATATCTCATTTCAACGGATCTAGGTCTCTGTATGTCCTTCTGTTTCAATGTCAGTGCTTCGCTACCATACAAAAGAGTCGGAAGAACCAGTGTTTTATACATTTTTAGTCTTTAATTACTGGTGTTATTAATATTATTATTATTATTATTATTATTATTATTATTATTATTATTATTATTATTATTATCATCATCATTATTAACTCACTGGCATTATCGAACCCGTAGGTTCATGGCCACGCGGACATGAGCTCTTCGTACCTCTCTATCCTGAGCTAATCTATTTCCCTCAAATCAAGTTTAATGCTACTCTTCCACCTCATTCTTCGGCTACCAGCTGAGCGTTTTCTTTCTGGTTTTCCTACAAAAGTTTCCATCCTCTTTTTCATTCCCCGCTCTTACCACACGTCTTACCCATCCTAGTCTACGAGACTTGACTGTTCTTATTATTTCTGGTTTCCTTTAAAGATCACGTAAGTACAGGTATATTTATAAATATCCTTATATTGGAATGTTTTGCTCTTAACAATAAGATTCTTTGACGTGACAAAAGTGACTAACACTTGTTACTATCTTCATGGAGACTGAATTTGACTATTGTTGGCCTGAATATATGTTCCCTTTGCATTAAAATCTCCTAAGACAATTTCAGTATGACATGGCATTATTATTATTATTATTCTCTGATGCTGTTTTGGGAATGAGACAGGCTGGATGTCTGTAGGTTGTTGGACAGTTACCAAATGACCAAGAATTTTAACTATTTCTTCAATAACATTGCTATTTTCTCACAATCAACTGTCTTATACAGTTGAGCAGATCTTGCAGAAGATCGGAGTTACACATGTCAAGAGGAAAGAAAAAGCACACGTAGACTGTGCTTGCACTAACTTGTATAGTAGTACATACTGACATTGGTTTAAAAAAATTATTTGACACCATAATGTTATTGATTTTTTTGTATTTCATCAAGGAATATTTACTTAAATCTGTACATTTATATTACTTCCACTCTGTATACACAATACATTTCTGTGACCGGTCTTCTCGTCGATGTGAGATCTGCCCTAACTAAATTATTATTATTATTATTATTATTATTATTATTATTATTAATGTAATAGATTTATTTTACCTAAATTTGTTGTTAAATAATAATATATAATTATATATATATATATATATATATCCTCAACTCGTGTCCAATTCAGGGTCGGCGGGTCGAGGGATGAGATGAGATGAAGTCCCTTATATAGAGGTCTGTGAATGATAGGGTGCCGGCCGACAACGCCTGACACAACATCACAGGGGCAAATGAACGAAATTAAATCAAATTGGATGAGATGAGTATTGAGAAATGGTGGAAAAAATAGTGGCACGGAAAAACGGGAGAACACCCCGAGAAAAACCTGCCCAAGCTCCGTTTCGTCCACCACGGAACCCACATGTAGTGACCGAGATTCGATCTCGGGACCCAAGCAGTGGGAGGCGAGCCTCTAACTGCTTGCGCCACGGAGTCATAATAATAATAATAATGTAATAGATTTATTTTACCTGACAGAGTTATGGCTCTAAGGCCTTGTCTACCACTCAACCAGGTTAAAAGAAAATACAAAAATTACTCTTTTGCGCGATAGTGCGTTTTGTCGTACTTACAGCAATGGCCACCATGATTGAAAGTTCAACTTCCTATATTTCGGGATTGCCAACCTAAATAACTATACTGTAATATTACATATTACAAACCTTGTGCGGGAAGTAAAACCATTGCCCTTTATGTATACTGTACAATGTAGGCCTATATATCCAAAATACAGTGTTAATATACATTATACGAAACAAATCACTGCATTTTAAATAAACTGAACTTTATTTGAAACAATATAAATCAATAAATACGTACTTGCCGCCATTATATCACTAAATGGTCTCACGGCATCCTGTAATTTCAAGTAATAAACTTTTCCCACACTGTTAACGTTAGTCTATTGTTTATAATGAACGCAAATATTTCCAACAAAGATGTTATTATTTTACTATTATTTATTATTTTGAAAACACCATCGCGCAAAAAATAACGTACAATGCACGTTTGTGAAGTGTTTTACAGAATCTCGGAAATTAAAATCCTCGCTATCGCTCGGTTTTTAAACATTTTCCTCGATTTTGTAAAAATCACTTCCCAATCTCGCATCGTAATATGCTATTACATCTACATTACAATAAATAAAATTATTACATGGTATATCTACAATACAATTATTATTTACAGTAGGCTAATTGTTTTAACGAATATAAATTGTACAAGTACAGGATAGAAATGTGAGGAAAAAGTACTACTAATGTCATAAAATAAATGTATTTAATTAAATATAAATAAAACTTAAAGTTTTATATGAATTTATATATTCAATAAATATTAAATAAATTTAGTTCTGGAGAAAAATTATTTAACAACAAATAATTATATAAGCGTGACTTAAAAGTGTCAAGTGATATCTTGAGGAAGAACAGGGGCTACTGTGAAAAAAGTAGAATAAGAGGAAGTGCTGTGGAGAGGAATTGTTAGCAGACTGTTATCTTGTGACCTAGTGTCAGTATTGTGGTAAGAAGATAACTTCTCAAATCTGGAATCCACGTAACTAGGAGTCCCGCCTCGCAAATGTTTTCCTACCAATGCGAGACAGCTATTCTCGCCTTCGCCCGCGAAATTCCAACCCTGTTATTATGACGCGTCACAGTATAATACAGACAAGTGGTTATTAATTAAATGCTTAAGTTTGTCACAAATACGTGATTATGCATTAATTTTCTATTTATTTTAGAAATACGAACGATAGGAAATATGTGGTATAGCTTGGCTAAGCAATATTTAAGGGGGGGGGATGGGTGAAAAATCGACCATTTGAGATCAAAATTGGCATGTTTTGTTTTATGTATTAAAAAACAGCCTGTACTCTAATGTATATGTTGGCAAAGTTTCAGAGACCTATGGCGCTTCTAAGTGCCCTAAATTACTCGTACATCAGAGTTAAAAGGCTGCGCCAGTTAAATACTACCTGCATGCAAAAACTTTAAACTTGTTTTTCCACACTTTTATTTTCAATGCATTTTTGTACATTCAAAATTGAATGGAATTCACAAATTTTATCCTAGAAGGTTCAAAGTTTTACTGCATGTCCTAAAAACAATGGGTAACAAAGTACTGCATTGATTTTATGAATGAAATAGTATTTTAGGAAATAAACAAAATGTATGCAATTATTATTATTTTTTTTTTGCAATTCCACGCACGAGGTACAACATTATTTTTTTTTTCTCTCCCTTTGTATTCACATTATAAGAATTCTAATGCATTGTTTTTCTAAATATTTTAGGGGTCTTGTAAAAAAAGTCAGACATTTTACTAAAAAATTGTGGAACCCATTTAATTATAATATATGCAATTTTTTAAAATATAACATTTAATAGTGGAATGCAGGCTTTTACGGCCGGTACATGGTAATAAAAGATTCCGGGCTATCTGGCCGTGGTCTATAACTGGCGTTTCTTCCAGACGTTTCTCCCTCAACTGCGGAGGGCATCTTCAGTGGTGAGCGCTTCCAGCTGTTGCTGCAGTCGAGTCTACGACAGGAAAGCAACAGCTGGAAGCGCTCACCACTGAAGATGCCCTCCGCAGTTGAGGGAGAAACGTCTGGAAGAAACGCCAGTTATAGACCACGGCCAGATAGCCCGGAATCTTTTATTACCATAACATTTAATAACTCATAAATTAAATGTCTCATAAGAATTAAACTTAAACACGTCATTATGTATCTTACAGCGAATATTTGTACAACAATTCAAGTCTCTAGATCAAAAAAATGTATAAAATAGAAATTTCACCCATAACCCCCCTTAAAAAACAATAACGCATCATTTCACATTTGTATACTATTTATACTACTTAAATTTGCATTTGGTCTATTATTATACGTATACGGGAGTATATTATATCCCTTCTTCTTTGTCTCTCACTCCTACCCGTCAATGTCGAGGCATAATGGAAGTAAGTGCGAATATATAAATATAAAAAATGTAAGTAAATTACTGAAACAAAGATTAGTCAGGGTTTAATCTAAATTCAAATAATGAAATGTACTCTATCTATCTATCTTCGGGTTTTTACAGCTGCTGCCGTCTTCCCGTGCCAAACCTCCAAAGTCTACGGTCTTGGGCATCTTCGATGCTTAGCCCTCTAGCTTGCATTACTGTCTTCATGTTTTCCTTCCATGTTAACTTTGGTCTCCCTCTTTTCTTCTTTCTGTTCGGATGCCATTGATATAGTTGCTTCGGCCATCGCTCACCTTCCATTCTTAAAACATGTCCTAACCACTTTAATTCCTTCTCCTCAATTCTTTCAATTATGCTTTCTCCTGCTTCCATTATGTCTCTAATTTCCTTATTTGTGACATGTTCTAATTTAGACTTTCTGGCACTTCTGCGTAAATAATCCATTTCTAGAGCTATTAGTCTATTCTTGTAGTACTTATTGATTGTCCATACCTCACTTCCATACATTGCAACAGATTCCACTAATGTTTTACCAATATATTTTTTTGTGTCTTTCCAAATATGCTTATCCCACCACATGGAATTTAACGATGATATTATTTTGCTACTCAATTCAATTCTATGTTTTATGTTCTCTTTGCCTATACCTTCAATGTTATCCATAATCATTCCCAAATATTTAGTTTGTTTCACTTGCTTTATTTGGATTCCTTCCTCCAATATTAAATTTTCTCTTTCATTGCTATTTATTGCCAGATATTCTGTTTTTTGTAAATTTACTGTGATACTCCATGATTCATATGTGTTTTTCAACCTTTTTATCATGATGTACTCACTTTTTTTAAATCACTAATAATAAACCACCAATAATAAATACGCGAGAGTAAGTCAATTCACATTGCTGCTGCACAATTTTCTTCTTATAACAATGCACTTTCAGTATGAAAGTAAGTAAATGAATGAGTACACAAATTAATGAGTAATACAATAAATTCCTAAGAGATAATTTATTTTGTTAAATTTAGTGTATTTGTAACACATATTATACATAAATTTTATTTTTCTGCACTCCTTCTCTAAATGAACTTTAATTATGCAAAATATCACTCTCCTACGTGCGCGCAATCTGCTTATAAAGGGGTACAAAGTTTTTTCTTCACGTATTAATATATAGATATTTCAGTGTGTATTTCTACTAAAGTTTTGTTCTTACTTTTAAAATGGTTCTTGGATCAGTGTTTATATATAACGGAACACATTGTTTAAAAGACAAACATCTAATATATTCTAAATGCAAATTTATTACTGCATTAATATGCTAATAATAAAAAATTACCTATACAATCTTTATATACATAATTCTTCTGTACGTGAGTTTGTCACTGAACTCCTCATAAACGACTAGATCGATTTTGATGAAATGTTTTATGTGTGTCTGATTGGGCCCCTCGATGGTTTAGATTCACAATTTGATCCTCTAAAACCATTAAGTGTAGGAGTTCACCTGAAGTAAAAATTTAAAAATCACTCTAGCGGTCACATTTTTCGATGTTTCAGAACGAAACTCAGTATATCCTATTAAAATAAACCTAGGTAGATATTATCAAAATATGAGCGAAATTCAACAATTATAAGTGATGCTGATAATAAAAAATATGCTCATAATGAAAAAATACCTATAGAATACAATATAAAATTCCATATTATACTCGTAGTAGTTTTTACATTTGATCTGACTATACCGAACCTTCAGGCAACAATATTTACCTTACGCGGGCGATTTTGGATCATCTTTATATATATATATATATTATATATATATATATATATATGTATGTTTAGAAAGAAGGGCTATAGAATCTTCAACACTTAAGCCAAAACTATGGTTGAGGTACGTTGATGATACTTTTGTAATCTGGCCTCACGGTAGATCTGGTCTCAACGAATTCCTGACACACTTAAACAGCCACCATGATCAGATTAAATGCACTATGGAAGTTGAACAAGAACAGCGACTACCATTTCTAGATGTACTTATGATAAGAAGACCTGAAGGAAGACTTGTACACACAGTATACCGGAAACCTACTCATACTGATAGATATCTGAACGCCGCATCACACCATCAGCCGGCACAAATAATTTCAGTAATCAACACTCTCGGCATCCGATCACTGCGACTTACAGACCAAGATAATCTTCATTAAGAAGAAAAACAACTAAAACGGGCACTTTTAGTAAATGGCTATCCCGAACATGCAGTGAAAAGAGTGTTTAAACGAGCAAGAAACGCACCAAGCACATCGGAAAAGAAAGAGCAGACATTAGGCACTGCCTTCTTACCGTATGTACAAGGCACTACGGATAAAATAAGCCGAGTACTACAAAAACATCAGATTAAAACTATATTTCACTCGGAAAACACCATCTCCAACTTATTCAGGTGTGCTAAAGATAAAATACCTCGAGAATGACAAGGCATCTACGAGATCCCTTGCATCTCTTGCGAACAAACATATGTAGGACGTACCAACAGACGAATTTCCTGCCGAATACAAGAACGTAAGGCTGCAATAAATCGTCAAGGACCTACATCAACTCTGGTGCAACATATGAAACAGAGGAGTCACAAGATCGACCTCACAGGATCTAGAACGTTGGCTAAAATAGATCTTGAAAAATCAAGAATCTACAGAGAAGCAATAGAGATTGAGAAAAGGCCACATTCTATGAACACTCGAGATGATGCCCAAAGATTACAATCTACATGGAAAACTGCTCTCGCTGCCCACCATGTCATCCCCAGAACAGCAGAGAAGATATGAAGAAAACCACGGTTGGGCAACATGGAGTGTGGTCGACGCTTGGTCCGAAACGGACCAGACTGAAAACTAAAGGCGTTTAACTACATAAGAACTATACCTTGGATGGGTGTACGGCTTCGGAAACGGACCACACTGAAAACTGATAATATTTAACTACATAAGAACCACCCACCACTATGTAATGGAAATTGTGTCACTTCTCAAACATTTACTTCCCCTCTATATCCGTCAGGGAAAACATCCATTTTTTATGGAAGCGTCCCCGACCAATGGGAATCGTTCAAATGTGAAAACAACTTCCGGCTATCTCTAGGGATTTCCAACCCTCTTTAGCCCTTGTGATTTAATTATTTCGTCTCCTGCCAACGTTGATTATTTCGTCGTTGATATTTAATAATATATATCCTCTGCCAACGATAACTAGTCCGGTATCAAAGGTCCAGTGGTTGGACACACCAATCCTGCTATCAGTTTCTAGGTGAATTTATTTGCTATGATATTCTTAAGCACACTGAGACATGCGACAAGACATGACACACCCTCTCTAGCTTTGGAAGTAAAGATTTAAATGGTTTGATTTAATGTATATCAGAGGTATATTTATCTCATATAAATGTATCCGTGCTATTGTGATTTCTATTGTTATTGCAATTTTTTTATCAATATATAGATGTTTTTATTATTGATTTCGTACATCTCAATGATGGATAAATCATATTTGAAGAGAAAAATTATACGCTCAGACCGGGACTTGAACCCGGGACCCTTGGTTCTCTAGACCAAGTGCTCTACCAACTGAGCTACCTGAGCAAGTACCGATCTAAACGCAAATCTTTCTCTATATACATTGTAATTCCCATCCACCAAATGCTGTGAAGCCATGCTTCTATCTTGCAAATGGCGGCTCCTTTATTAAGAAGACATATTTGGGAATTATACATTACAGCCAGTACGGCTTTTTCCAAGTTTTTATTATTGATTTCGTACATCTCAATGATGGATAAATCATATTTGAAGAGAAAAATTATACGCTCAGACCGGGACTTGAACCCGGGACCCTTGGTTCTCTAGACCAAGTGCTCTACCAACTGAGCTACCTGAGCAAGTACCGATCTAAACGCAAATCTTTCTCTATATACATTGTAATTCCCATCCACCAAATGCTGTGAAGCCATGCTTCTATCTTGCAAATGGCGGCTCCTTTATTAAGTATATAGAGAAAGATTTGCGTTTAGATCGGTACTTGCTCAGGTAGCTCAGTTGGTAGAGCACTTGGTCTAGAGAACCAAGGGTCCCGGGTTCAAGTCCCGGTCTGAGCGTATAATTTTTCTCTTCAAATATTATATATAGATGGTTTCTTCTGCTTGAATATGTTAATAAAAATTTATCTTTTCTGATGATAATTTCATTTTGATTTAATTAAATTTTCTATGTTTGTTAATAAGTTAATTGAAGATTTTTGTTTCTATTTATTTATAATTCCTTGAGTTTAAATGCTGTGGTATTAATGGGTGCATTTTGAATCATGTTATTTATTTGTGGTCTATTCATTGCTCTGAATTTATATTTTAGGCTGAGTTTCTTCAGGTTTTTGGTAATGGATTCTGTTTTTGTTATGTTATGAAGTGGAATAATGGGAAAATACTTTTTTTTAGATTCATACAAATTCTTAGTGCTTTTCTGTAGACTGTATTTAATTTTTTTGAGTTCGTTTTCTTAAATTTAATAAAAAGGGTGCAGCGTATGTAAGGGAAGACCTTATTATTGTGTTAACTAAATGGATTTTTGTCATGTTATTCAAGTGTGAATTTTTTCGTGAAAATAAATGGAGTGTTTTAATGAAAGGTTGTGTTCTTGTAATTATTTTATTTATGTGTTCAGTTAGGCTAAGTTTATCTGTTATGGTGATTCCTAAGTATTGTATGTGTTTTTATATGGTATTTGTGTATTATCAATGACTATTGGGTGCTGTTGGAGCATCAATTTTTTACGTCTTTTCCGTTTTATCAGGATTGCTTTTGTCTTGTCTGTGTTGATAGTAATACGCCATTGTCTAGTCCAGTCCATGTAGCATGATAGGATTTTATTCATTTTTGCACTGGCTATGTCCACCCGCGGTGCTGACACGTAGAAACACGTGTCATCCGCAAATTGGGCAAGGCCAGTGCCGTTTTCAGTAGGTTGGGGAATATCATGAACATATAAATTATACAATGTCGGACTGATTGTGAGCCTTGTGGTGCACCCGCATTCATATTAATTTGGGTAGAGAGATTATTATTTATTTTTACTTTGGCAGTTCTATTAGTTAAGAAGTTTGATATCCAAGGTATAAGGTTAATTGGGTAATTTAGTCTAGTGAGTTTGATTCTTAATCCATCATGCCACATGGAGTCGAAAGCTTTTGAACGTCCATAGCAACTATAATTGAAGTAAATCCTTTATTGTAATTTGCATTTTCTATTGATGTAAATACTCTTAGAAGCTGATCTGTAATTTCTACACCTGATCTGAATCCTGCTTGACCATCCGGAAGTGAGGTATTAATTAAGTTATTAAATTATGCAACTACTATTCTTTCTAATAATTTTGAAATGGTATTAGTCAAGCTAAGAGGTCTATAGGAGAAAACATTACTGGGGTCTTTATTAGGCTTAGGGAACATTAGTATATGGGCTTCTTTCCATCTTTGTGGAATATATCCAAGAGTGAAGCTTGCTGAGAGTTTAGTAATATAAATTAATGCTTTTTCAGATATGTGTTTCCAGATGACGTTAGATATGCCATCTGGACCAGGGGCTGTCTCTTTTAATTTCTTTAGTGCTAATTTTGTATTTTCAGTTGTGAAGAAATCAAAGTTTGTTGGAAGTGTTTGTAAGGGTTTATATAAAAATGGATGATTTGCTATAAAGTTTTCAGCTTCTAAGAATAGATTATTGTCAAAATTTGGGCCCCTAGGGATCCGGTAAATTTCTTGGAGCATGTTCTTAAATTTTTCTGTTTTTTTTTCGGTATCATTAAGGATGATATTATTACCATCCTTAATTGGTTGATTTGAATTAATTCTATCTCCTCGGAATTTTGAAATATTTTGCCAGAATTTTCTAGGTTTACTTTTCCAAAGTTCTTGTATACGTTCAGTTGTTTTTTGATAGTGTTGTGTTTCAAATTTTGCTATGGCCATTTTTACGTCTTCCTGTAGTTTCCTGTATATTCTTTTGTTATCGTTGGTTCTAGTTTTAATGTATAAATTATGCGCTCTTCTTTTAATTTTTATTATGTCCAAAATATAGGCTGGTAGTGGCCTATTTTGTTTATAATTGTTAATTTTGATTTGCCTAAAAGGAATTGCTGCATTTTGTGCCTTATTAATGACATTCATAAGATGAGCATCGTATTTATCAATGTCATCAGCATTTAAAAGGTTCAATTCTGGTAAAGCTCTGTCCAGAGTTTCATTAAACTCTGGCCAGTCCGCATTTTCAAAATTTGGTAACTTTTTAATACTGATATCCGCTGGGTTTCGAAAATGGTGTATATAGAGTGACTTCAATTGGGACGTGATCGGTATTAGGCGGATCATGTAGTTTAATGTATTTAATTCTATTGAAGATAGGTAAAGTTGATAGAATTTTATCTGGTGATGTGAAGGTTTGAAGGTCAGTGGAAGGATATCTGGTTGGTCCTGGTAATGTGACATGTGTGAAATTCGATTACACTAATAGTTCAGCCAAGTCCTTACCTTTGCGATTTGTGCGTGAGGGACAATCACCAAAAACATGGTGATGTGTATTTAGGTCTGCTAATAGTATGGATTTATTGAAAAGTGAGAGGTATTTAATAAGATCTGTCGGGAGAGTATCATGGGGAGGGGAGTAAATAGTGCTTATGTAGATTGGCCAGTTAGGTATATGAATCTTAATGGTAAGTGCCTCTAGATTTCCAAACTGATTGGGCAATCGAACTTCACTAACAGGTAAGGTCTTTAGATATAGGATAGCCACTCCGCCATTGTTTCTATGTAATCTATCTTTCCTAATTATATTATAATTGGTATATGTTAATTTATCTTTGGGTTTTAAGAATGTCTCATTTAATGTAATAACATGGGGTTTAATTTCATTTAGAAGTATGTCAAGTTCTGTTCTGCTAGTAAAGAGGCCGCGGATATTTAAATGTACGATGCTTATCTTATCATATGAGCTGAATGTTTATACATTAATGTCCGGAGGTTCAGTATGTTCTATTGTGTTAGAGTCATCAGTTTTTTCAGTCTTGTCCAAGTTTACAGTAAGAAGATGTTTCAAGTTGTTATTTAGTTTATTGGTCATGTCATTAATGAGTATTTCTATTCTGTTTCTTCTTAGTGGTAGCACTTGTACACCTTTATTCCATAAGGCTTTCGATGTATTATTTACTAGAGGTGTCATATCCCTTGGTTGGTTTGTTGTAACGTAGCTACTTGGTTGAGTATTGTTGTAGTAAATTTAATGACTTGCTCTGTTAGAGCTTCCACTCTTGCATCTATGTAAGCTTCTAGTTTGCGGGTCGTGACCTCCATGACTTTCGCCATGGCTGCCTCGATCCGCTTGTCAAAGTCATCTGAAATTAAATTGTTAGAAGTGGATTCGTTGGTGCTTTCTTCTGTGTTGGTATTATTTCTTTTCCATGCATTCTGGCTTAGTGTAGGAAAGTCTTCATTTACACTTGGTCTTGGAGAGGAGACATTATTGTTTGTTTCTGAAGTATAGGTTGGCTGGGTGGTTCCGGTGGCTGCTGAGATCTAGGATACAATCTGCATCGAACTTGACCTGTGTAGTGGTCATTTTCACCACAGGTAGCGCAGAATAGTACATTCTCCCTGGGAGCGTGCGTACAGGCTCCTGGCCTACGCCCACATCTCAGGCAGATTGCACTATTCTTGCAATTACTGGCTACGTGGCCATATTGCGCGCATTTTCTGCACGGAATATGCCTCGCTTCCAGCCTGGGTAGTTCCACTCTGAAACGACGTCCCAAGATTGTTATGCCGTTGAATATGGCTCTTTTTGTAGATTCTTCATCTACAAAGAAGATCCTAATCATGTGTGTTTTGTCTCCATTAGGTGTCGTTATCCTGACTAGTTTTCGGAATTGTATGTCATGGTCTTTAAGTTCTTTTTCGAAGTCAGTAATTTCTATGTCTGTGACAACTCCACATATCACGGCATTCCAATCTTGGGTGACATTGTTGGTAGGTGATGTTTTCCTTCTTTGTCTGGCCAGTTCATAAGATGCTTGTTCGCCAAATAAATTTGGGGGAACTTCTTTGAGGAATTTCATTGTTTGGTCTTTGTTTTCAAATACTAAGGTTGTAGTTTTTGTATTAGTGGCAAAGAAGTGTCTTGTTGGTTGTTTTATGTTGTGTCTATTTAGAATGGCTTTTAGGAAGATTGGATTTCCTTGCTTTGTACTGTGTTTGTGAATTTTTATCATATTTTCACTTTGTTCATCATCTTTTTGTAGATTGTCACTTGAGTTTATTTGTTGAAGGTTTTTCTCCACTTCAGTGTTAGTTATACGAGGCTGGTTTCTCTCTGTTTCCTTGTTGTTACGGATTTTCCTGTTTCTCTGTCTTGCTGTATGCCATTTTCCTTCTCTGTTCTGATTTATATCTTTGTCATCATTCTTCTCCTCTTGTTTGTCTCTGTTTTCTTCATCTGAGCTGTCATATTCTGATTCTGAGCTGTATTTCGGTGTTATATCGTGTATAGCATTTTCCATTTCTTCATCTTCTAGTATATAGCCATTTGAAGTTAGTTTCGTGCTGTCGATGTTTTTAATTACGTTGTCCATCAGTTCTGAGCTTCTAAAGTGATATAGTCTTAGTTTGGTGGATGCTCCTGAGCTAGTTTTAATGCACCTACAGTCAAGTAGGCCCGTGCGGAATGTAAATACATATATATATTTTCTTTCTTTTGAAAATAAAAAGGGAATAAATTCTATTATCAATAGATTGATAAAGTTGTTATTATTGTCTAGAAAATTGCGAACCTTAGCCTCCCAACTACCCAAATGGCCTCGCAAGGCCTCTAGTTTGATCACTTCTCTTACTTTTCATTTGTGCAGGAACTGTTACATAACGCTAGTATTAAGAATGCAGTGTCTGCTATAAATATGATGTGCTCATCTTGGCCGTGAATCCGCTAAGTAATATAATAGCAGTAAGTGACCCTGAGATGTTGTGTAGGCTATTTCATCATTCTAATATCCGGGACATTTCTCGTAAATATTCCAATTGTTTGCAGATTTATATTTTATTTACACCACAAGAAATTGTTAAGTATTTAACAGACACGATTTTTAAATTAGTGAGATCCGTCTAAATACGTGCTGCCATCTTGAATTCACTTCAATTCAACAATGGCTGTGTGTTTCCCTATATGTGAACAATTTCGGCGTACAGGATGTGAAGAATCTCGGGTTTATTTTGACCAAAATCTTAGCTGGGAAGTTCATATATGAAAAACTGTAATACTAGTAGTAATGGAATGTATTGGCATTTGAAAGAAAGGAAATACATTTTCATTTACATTGCGCTTGCTTGGCCGTACGTGCATTTCTTCATGAATAAAATAAAGAACTGACTACACACCTACACTCATACATAATGAAGACATACAAATAAGGAATATATGTACTTTATTATTATTATTATTATTATTATTATTATTATTATTATTATTATTATCATAGAATAAAATTTGTCTTTTTTTTTTCAAAATAAAGGAAATATATTTGTATTTACATTGCACACGGGCCTGCTTGGCTGTAGGTGCATTATTTTTCCATGAATAAGAATATAAAAATAAACATAATATAAACAAATACCTACATGGCTACACACCTATATAAAAATGTATAAAAAAGATGAATATCATAATCATCATCATCCGGTATCATGACAGCTGCCGCCGTCTTCCAGAAACCAAACGCCATTCCTCTCTGTCCATCCATTGATCTTCCTCCAATCCTCTGATATTCATAGCTGTTTGTACCCCTTCTATCTAAGTTTTCTTCGGTCTTCCTCTCTTCCGTCTTTCCATTGGGATCCATTCCATAACAATTTTATGGCAATCTTTGCTCTGGCATTTTTTTGACATGGCCATACCATTATAATCTTTTCTTTTCTATAATGTCCGGCCCCCCTTGTACACCCATAATTTCCCTTATTTCTTTATTTCTTATTCTATCCATTCTAGATTTTCCAGCTGATCTTCTTAAAACGTCCCTTTCTATACTTAAAATTCTTTTCGTTTCCCTGGTAGGAATTTGCCAGACTTCAGCACCATAGGGGCCTATGTTAAAATGCTCTGAATTATGGTTTGATATATTTGTAATTTTCTATTTTTTTGAAATATTTTCCCTCCACCAAAAAAGAGTGTAAAGCATTTATTGCTTGTTTTGTTTGAGCGATTTTATTTTTAAGATGAATATATATATATATATATATATATATATATATATATATATATACACTACATACACAATAATACACATCTACACTCGTAGATGAAAAGACCACGAGCATTGATATTTAAAAAAGTATCATTTTGTGTATTAATAATTAAGAAAATGATGCAAAACAAATTAAAAAGAGAGAGAAAAACACACACATATACTTACATCATCCACACATACACACAAGCGCTCGCGCGCTTCATAACCCTCCCCCCCACCCTGCAGACATCAAATGCACTATCAGGCTCTTCAACATAATAACTTAATAAGTCTACTTATTATATAACATAATAGAAGATCGAAAACGAAGACCATATTGATATTCTTATTAATGATAATTATATCCTTATTGATCTCAAATTTTGCTATACTTCAATTTCCTTACTGTACCCAAAAAATTGCATGTTTTCACTTCACTCTCTTTCCATCCTAAAATATCCCAGCACGCCACTCTCTCACGATCCGACCTGAGAAATGTCTCCTGCAGCAACTGTAATCTAAGTTGCTCTGTCTCTCTACAGAATGTTGTAATAAAGAATATTGTAAGTCTACGTCTACAGTACATACACACTAATATTCATCTATACTCAGACATAAAAAAGACCATGTGTATAGGTATAGAAAAGACTATCTCATTTTGCACAATAATAAAAAGAACTGCTGCAGAACAGATTAAAAAAACTGTAATAATATAATTATCCTATCTTTAATTTCTTCTTCTTTGAAGAAAAATGTTTCAACTTTGATTATGCCGCATTTCGATTATCGTGACTTAAGGCTACTCTTAATGACATGTGAATCAAATTAGGATAAAGATTGTAACCAGTTCATAATGCTTATGCATGTTAAAGATATACATTTATGGAACCTCCGTAAATCAGATCACATAACTGCAGCATTTGAAATGTTGACATAGTTCCTATTGGAAGACAGGCGATAGATACATTCCCTCTGCTTCTTATGTCCCACTTTGTTTACGTCAGCACTTATTTACCTTTCTACTCGCTTCCATTCACTGTCTTCTCACTATAACTTAAATACACGATCTAGAGACAACTTAATTCTAGTTGTTCCCCTACATCGAATATCTCACTATTTTTCATCATGTTTGCTTCGGATGACCGTCTCTGGAATTTCCTCCCATCTATATCAAGGATTTCCCAACTAAAAAAGCAGTTCAGAAATATGTTTATTGAATATATTATTTTTCAAGTTCTAGTTCGTCCACCGCTGTGGTCTTGGGGTAGCGTTGTTGCGTCGTCGCAACAGTTCTGAGCTTCTAAAGTGATATAGTCTTAGTTTGGTGGATGCTCCTGAGCTAGTTTTAATGTCATGAAATTTCGTATCTGTAAGCATGAATTTTCTAATGTGTGCTGTGTCTTGTTTGAGAAAGCCTACAGTCATGAAGCACGGTCGGTTTGCATTATACAGTTTGATAGAGTCTTTCATGGTGATTGGTATAAGTAATGGTTTCTGGAGTTTGGGTGGTTCTTCTTCTGGATTAGATAGGATGTCTATGTTGGGATTTTTGACCTCAGAGGTGCTTGGTTCGATGGAATTTGTTTCCCCTGACATGTTGCCGTCCGATTGGTCAGCAACACGCAAGTTCCGCTTGGTTGGGGTTACAGCCTATATAAGTTAATATAAGTTAACTCCTTACAAGCTGGGATCGATCGAGATCGAGGACATGGCTGAAGAAACCAGTAGATTCATCCTTCCGAGGAAGCCTGCGAAGAGGTCACTGCAAAGTCCCACTCCCGGGCAATCGCCGCCGGTCAAGCTCAGCAATCGGTTCGACTCTCTACCTGAGGACTCACCGCCGATACCACCCATTGTGATAGACAAAGCAGAGATCACTCCTTACAAACTGGAGCTTTTGAAAGGGGGAGACCAAGACTCAATGCAATTCAGATACACCAACAAGCAACTGACTGCCTATCCACAGACAGCCAAAGCTCACAGACAGTTGATTTTCAAACTTCAAAGCCTTCAGATGCCTTTCTACACTCACGGGTACGACCAACCAGCAGAATTTAAGTTCAGCCTTAAAGGACTACCGGTCAACTTCTCTGGGACAGACGTCTTCAAGGAATTGGAAGATCAAGAATTCCCTGTCAAACAGGTCAGACAACTCACGAAAAGCTATCAACACGTTTTCGATCCTGCCAAGAGGTCACGGCAACCCCTACCGATCTGGATAATATACTCTACGAAGACTGAAGAGGAAACCAAGCCTTATTTGGAATGCCTGACCCAACTCTTCCAGGTCAGAGTCAAGATAGAAGCCTACAAAAAGCCGACTGGTGGCACTCAGTGCTACAAGTGCCAAGGTTTCGGGCACATAGCCAAGTACTGCTACAGGAGTACCAGATGCGTACGCTGCGCCGGGACCTACCGAGTGTCAGAGTGCACCCAGACCGAGGCAACATGCACAAACTGCAATGAACACCATGCAGCCAGCTACCGACAGTGTCCTGCATACCAGAAATACATGAAGCCGAAGACTGACCCTGCAACTACTAGAACAGCACCTCCGGTAAGACCTCCAGTCCCCAACACCCAACACCAAGTACACCCAGACCCACTCGAGTTCCCAGCTCTCCCCACTCAAGACACCCAAGACACCCCAGAAACATCACCTTCTAGCATCCAAACACTACTGTCTCTCCTAACCAAAATTCTCCAAGACCCCACGATCCTTCAAAAAACCATCCAGTTCCTCTCCAACTTGAGTTCCTCCCTTCCCTGAAATATTCACCTATCTAACAGCTCAAGATCTCCACACAGACCAAGGAGTCCGGCCACCAGTAGACATGAGTGAACTAGATGTTCGCCAGGTCTAGCCAAGTTCTACTCAACTACCACAAAAGCGGGCGATTTGGCCCAACGAACGGCAACCCAAGTCTTCAGCACAGATGTTACAGAATCAAGGTCATTCGCACCGGTATTCTGGCACACAACAAATTACTCAGTCTCGGCCTTACAAGCTGGAGTGCATCACTGCCGGCATTAGAAAGGACGTATCCATGCGGTACAACAAGGGCCGCCTGACGATACCCACGACTACAAGGAAAGCATACGAACAGGCGTACAATCACCTCAGGGAGTCCAACACCTTTCTACACCCACGGGTACGGTCAACCACCGATCTTCAAGACTACAATGAAAGGTCTACCACCATCCATCACAGTAGCACATATCTGTGATGAGATAAGCCATCGCAAACTTCCACTAGTTGAAGTGCGCAGTTTAGAGAAACACGTCTGAGAAAACGGCGAGGTGAAAATGATTGAACTACCAATCTTCGTCCTCACATTCCGCAAGACCAAGGACCTCAAAACAAGACTACAAGAAGACCTGAACGAACTTTTTGGTATCAAAGTTCACCTGGAACCCTACAGGAAGCCGACTGGAGGTACACAATGCTTCAACTGCCAGGGATTCGGGCACATAGCGAAGCACTGTTTCAGGGCGACGCGGTGTGTCCGGTGCTCTGGAGAGCACAGAGTGGCGGAGTGTGACCAGACCACAGCGAAGTGCAGCAATTGCAACAAGGAACATGCGGCGAGCCATCGGAAATGCCCTGTGTTCCAAAGATATCTGCAATCCAGGCAACCAGGGCAACAATCGACCAGGCAGAAAACTTCAGAAAAGCCTAGTCCAACTGCAAGAAACACTAAACCCATCCCCAATCCAAAAATACCTTCCCCGATCCAACCAACCTTCCCAAATTCCTCTCTTCAGCAAATCCTATCCCTCATCACTACTCTCCCCACTTCCACTCTTCAATCAATCCTATCACTAATTACAACACTCCTTCAAAACCCTGAACTTCTACAAGTTATAACCACCCTTACTTCAACATTGGCATCGAAATAAGAAGAACAACAACGACACGGCGTGGTTCACTCATCACATCTTCAAGAACACCTCTAGAAACAGCTGGGAGAAGAGTATTCTCTTCAGCTAACATCTCAATTTAACAACACTTCAAGACAAGCACATCAAGAATGGGTCAAGGCCTAAAAAGGCCGGTACCATACACCACATCAAATAATCTCTAGTACTAAATTGTGATTGGTCTGCTTTGTCAAAATGAAATTAACATATATATCACTGAGCACTTATGAATAATTACTACTATTACTAATATTCAAGCAAATATATATCAATACTAT
Organism: Diploptera punctata; assembly: GCA_030220185.1. Classification (NCBI taxonomy): domain Eukaryota; kingdom Metazoa; phylum Arthropoda; class Insecta; order Blattodea; family Blaberidae; genus Diploptera; species Diploptera punctata. Next base: position 197,837 of record JASPKZ010010662.1, on the reverse strand, counting down.
AAAGAAAAGCTTGAATTTAACTATTAATTCTCTATGACACTAATCAATATTGTATTTAAGACATATTTAAAACACTATATATGAAAAATGAAAGAAAAACTTGAAATCGACTACTTTTTAACTAAGTTACTAAGATTAAAAATTGCAATTTAACACATTTTAGATCACAATAAACACTTACCAAATATAATAAGATTATTTATACCTTTACCTGTATATACACTTATCACAAAACACAAAATTCTCCTTCCAATGCACCCAGAATCGAATCCATAAGAACTAAACCTTGGATGGGTGTACGTTTTCAGAAACGGACCACACTGAAACTGAAGGTGTTTAACTACATAAGATCTCTCTCTCTCTCTCTCTCTCTCTATCTATCTCTATATCTCTCTCTCTTTCTTTCTTTCTTTCTCTCTCTCACTCTCTCTCTCTCTCTCTCTCTCTCCTCTCTCTCTCTCTCTCTCTCTCTCTCTCTCTCTCTCTCTTTCTCTCTGTGTTGGAAGCTGAATCTCTTTCCCAACATACGTTCCCTCCCCTAGCCCGTCAAGGAGAAACATCCAGTTTCCTGGATGCATCCTCGACAACTGAGAAGGGAATCAGTGGTTATGAAACCAACTTCCGGCTACTTTAGGGATTTATATATACCCTCTTTAGCCCTTTTGTGTATCGTCAGTGTTGGTAACGAGCGTATATCCCAGTGCCAACCATAACCAGCCACGGATCGAGTGACAAGAGTCCAGTGGTCGGACATTAACAAGCCTTGTCGACGCTGGTCGTCGCTGATTTTCTCTGTAGGCAGGGAGACGACAAAATGGGACTCTGCTTTATTAGTAGCCGTGGCTGCTGAATTTGCTGGCAGAGCAGTAGCTTCCCTTTGCTTCTGTATCTTGGTACATGATGTGATGTCCTGTTGTTGATTTTGTTAAGTTTTCTTTATATACTGGCCGTATTTAGGCATCTTGATGATTTGTAGTCTGCTGTCCAATCAGGTGATCTCCTAAACGACTAGATCGATTTTGATGAATTTGTGTGTGTATGATATAATACTACATAATATATGTGAACAATATAATCTCAAAATATCCATAAAAAACTAAGGTAATGGCATTCCAAGGGAAAAATAAAATCAGATCCAAAATAGTAATAGGAAACAAAATCATAGAACAGGTGAACCATCTCAATTATCTAGGATGTGACATTTCATTTAATTATGATAATGATATAAATAATAAAATAGCAAAATTCCAGGGAATATGTGGTACGATAAAACGATCACTAAATAACAAAACAACAAGATAGACCCAATTGAAATTTTATAAAATGTTGGCAGTACCGGTACTGCTCTATGGATCAGAAGCCTGGATACATAAAAAACAAGATCTAAGTAGGATAACGGCGGCAGAAATGAAATTTTTGAGATCTGTTAAAGGGTGCACTAAGGAAGACAGAATCAAGAACACAGAAATAAGATAGGAACTTGAAATATTTGCAATAACTGATAAAATAGATACATATAGACAAAAATGGAAGCAACACATAGACAGAATGAATGGAGATAGATATCCAAAACAAATAACAAAATACAAACCTAAAGGCACCCGAGATGTGGGCAGACCTAGAAAGAGATGGGCTGAAGTCGGAACGGGTCAACAGACCTAATCCATGAATGCAGATGATGATGATGATGTGTGTGTATGATTGGATCCCTAGATGGTTTGGATTCTCAATTGGACCCTTTAAAACCATTAAGTGTAAGATTTAAAAATCGTTCTAGCGGTCACATTTTACGATGTTTCGTAACGAAACTCGGTATATCGTATTAAAATAAATCGAGGTAGGTATTATCAAAAAATGAGCGAAATCCGAAAATCAGAAATGGAGGTTTACCTGAAATCCAAAATTAAAAATCTCCAACCGCCATGTTTGATTCGTCTCAGCGTATACCGCCTGCAATTTAATTAACCTTTAATATTTATTTTAGTTAGGCGTAGCAACGCGCGCAGGGGCATAAGCTAATACACACACACACACATTCATTATTTTGTGTCTATTAGGCGGATCGGTAAATATATGTAATAGTATATCACAATGCTAGGTTGAGAAGTGGTTTTTACAGAAGTGAGGAAATGATTAAAAACAGAGCTATATCGAAGTTTTTAATTTCCGAGATTCTGTAAAACACTTCATAAACGTGTTTTGTACATTATTTTTTGCAAGATAGTGTTTTCAAAATAATAAATAATAGTAAAATAATAACAGATTTGTTGGAAATATTTGCATCCATTATAAACAACTAACTGACGATAGCAGTCTGGCCAATGTTTATTCGCTAAATGCCTAAAATAATTTAGTTGAGACTTCAGCAGGCCGTGACACCAGTCAGATATAAAATGGCGGCAGGTATGAATTTATAGTCTTATATTGTTTCAAATAAAGTTCAGTTCATTTAAAATGTAGTGATTTGTTTCGTATAATGTATAATAACACTACCTTTTGGATATATTTTTGTATATACATTGTACTTAGTATACATAGAGGATAGTGGTTTTACATCCCGCACTAGGTAGGTAATTTGTAATATTACAATATGGTTATTTAGTTATTTAGAGGTTGGCAACCTCGAAATTTAGGAAATTGAACTTTCAATCGTGGTAGCCATTGCTGTAAGTACGACAGAACGCACTATCGTGCAAAAGAATATATTTGAAAAATCCTTTCATGAGAACAACCTCAATAGCTTAATTTCTTCAGACTTCGGTAAAATCAAATGAAGTATCTATCTAAAAATTTAGTCACAACTGGTGCAATGAGACTACAAAATAAAAGCTGTCTGACGCAACCAAGGATGGGGGAAAAATCAGTGTTTAAGCCCATAATAAGTAATGACAATAACCAGGAAAATTTAACTAAAAAATATACTACACAAACCCGCTTATCTTGTTTGATTAACATTGAAATTGTATGAATTGTAATCTTATTTTATAAATAGGACTGTCTGTAATTACACTGACGATAAACCGTGGTTCTGACACTATTTTAAAATCACGTCGTCAAGATGTCGTCCGCAGACCAATCATTGTTACACATATCCCAGTAAGTTTCCTTTCACTTATTCTATAAAGGTTGCATGTGGACAGATTTCAAGTATCAATTCATACAATAAAGTTATATGTTTTGGGTTTAGTAACTTTTTAGTAAACTCCAAAAGAATAAAGTTGTTGAGGTTGTTCTCATAAAAAGATTATATATATATATATGTATGGTCTCGAGTTAGCGTGCTGTCTTGTCACGCAGCAGGTCCGGGTTCGATCCCCGGTCGGGGCAGTTTTTCTGGGTGAGGTTTTATCGGGGTTTTTCCTCACCTGTAAGACAAATATCAGGAAGACTTTAGGGCCCAAACGGTCCCCGAAATCATATGACCATCATCATCATCATCATCCTTATTATCATCATCCTTCACCGGTGTGGAAAGCAACGGGAAGCTACCATACCTACAATTCCTTAGTAAAGCTGCAAACATAGTATGAAAATGCTATGATTGCAGCGAAGGACCTGCCTTCGGGCAGAATTACTATGGATGGATGGATATATATATATATATATATATATAATATATATATATATATCCATCCATAGTAATCCTGTCCGAGGGCAGGTCTTTCACTGCATTTTCATGATATGCTTTGCAGATTTACTTGGAAAGTATAGGTGCATGGTAGCTTCCCGTTGCTTACACCAAGGTACGGGGATTGATGGATAATAAGGATTATGCTGATGATGGTCATTATGAATTCGGGGACCGTTTGGGCCTTAAAATTTGCTGGGCATGGGTCTTGCAGCTGAGGAAAAACCCCGATTATAAACCTCACCCAGGAAAAACTGTCCCGACCGGGGATCGAACCCGGACCTGCTGCGTGACAAGACAGCATGCTACCTCGAGACCACAGCGGTGGTCATATATATATATATATAATCTTCATCTATCCTACTTATTTTTTATAGTAGACACCGAAAATGGTCATGATAAAAAATTACATTTACACATGCACATATTTTCTTATTTCTATACCCTTAACTTCCTCATTGAGACATTAGGTGCCCCCTATAAGGAAGTATCTTAACCATGCTAATTTAGTTAAACTTGTTTCCTTACAGATGTCAGTGAGTGGCACGTAGTCAACGTTCCAACTTATTACGACATATAGGAGGCAACTAAGGCATTATTTGGATTCATGAAAGACAGTTACGTTTTGTACAGAGGCTTCCGGTTCTTTTATGAGCTTGAAAATCTTCAGAATCGGGACCCACGTCTTAAAGTCCCTCGCGGAGTACTTGTCCCTTGGAATTTTCCATCCTAAAAATTTAATCGTCCGTGAACCCGCGATCATTGGGACTAGAGGCAAGGAGCATAACCACTAGACCACCGCGGTCGATATATATATGTCCACCGCTGTGGCCTCGAGGTAGCGTGCTGCCTTGTCACGCAATGGGCCCGGGTTCGATCCCCGGTTGAGGCAGTTTTTCTGGGTGAGGTTTTTGTCGGGGTTTTTCCTCAGCTGTAAGACAAATGTCAAGAAGACTTTAAGGCCCAAACGGTCCCCGAAATCATATGGCTATCATCATCATCATCATCCTTATCATTATCATTATCATCATCACCATCCTTCACCGGTGTGGAAAGCAACGGGAAGCTACCACACCTATAACTCCCTAGTAAAGCTGCAAACATAGCATGAAAATGCTATGATTGCAGTGAAGGACCTGCCTTCGGGCAGAATTACTATGGATGGATATATATATATATATATATGTGTGTGTGTGTGTGCGTGTGTGTGTAGCGTAGTGGTTAAGGCACTGCTCTACAAGTTGGAAGGTCGAGGGTTCGATTCCCAGTGGGGTCAGGATATTTAAACTGACCCAAACCTTCTGGCGGCACTATGGTCCTGGGGTCGACCCAGCCTCTAACGGAAATGAGTACCAGACGCTTGTTCTGGGGGTAAAGGCGGCCGTCACGCAGGGCTGACAACCCGGCTGACATCAAGTGCCGATTGTCTAGAAAAAGTGGGAGCGCCGATTGTCTAGAAAAAGTGAGAGCCTTAAGAACAAGGGATTTGTAGTCGAGGTATGTTTTAATTAGGTGTCCAAGGATATGGGTTCATGGACAATTGTGCTCCGGACTAGTTGGGTTCAGGTTTCGGTAGAACAATGGACTTATATCTCGGGAATCCGTGAGAAAGGATGTTCACTTGAGGAAAAACAGTAGGCCCAGTGTGCTGTCTTGTAATTGATCGATGCACTTTTATTGTCACTTGTTGTTTACATTTGTCGTATTAGACGACGATTTGACGCGAAGGCTGTTGGTGGGTCAGAACTAATAATGGTTATAACACTCAACCAAGCGATGTAACTTATATAAAGCGATGTAACTTATATAAAGCGATGTAACTTATATAAAGCGATGTAACTTATATAAAGCGATGTAACTTATATAAAGCGTTGTAACTTATATAAAGCGATGTAACTTATATAAAGCGATGTAACTTATATAAAGCGATGTAACTCATATAAAGCGATGTAACTTAGCCTATGTAAAGCTATGTGCTGTCTCTACCGGCAAATTTGCCAGTCGCAACTCTGCTCGCAACCAACTACTGGCTGCCTACTCCACGCTACTGAACTGCCTAACTAACTGACTAACACTCTGAACTGACTCTAGTTTTCGCTAAGTAAAATATATTCATTAATTCTGAGTGGGCCGGCATTAGTCCCTTCCACCAAAAGTCTTAGCGTCTTACAAACAGTTTTTGTGGCAAGTCATTCGCTCAGCCTCTTATTTCAGATAAATAAGTACTATTATTAAGGGCGAATAATTTATGAACACGTAATTTTATCAGAAGTAGGGCATATTTATATTCAATTGAATTGTAATGAAAATAGGAATTCAATAGTAACAAAATTAAAATGATATAACCTACCACAAAATAATTTAATAAGCAATAAATAAAACACTAGTATCAAGCAATTAGCGCCAGTCATAGACCTGGACCCTTGCTATTGTAGCGAACGAAATTAGTAAACATCATACAATGGATCCGTAAGCCCTTATACAATGGGGAAAAAGTCTGCAGTTTCTTTTGTTAAGAGTACTTACAAGACTGCACTATTATCAACTTGCTATAACAATGTTAAGCCCAAAAACTTCATACAAAAGGCTGGGAAGTCACAAACAAGCAATTGGATTTTCCTAGGTAACTTGTGGAAAGAGTTATCCCCAAACCAATTTTAACTAGTACATGTCGCTAGCAGCGGGTGCCCTTCTTTGGCGGCGTAAGGTAGATGCCGACAAAGATAGCCGCGCTCTTAAAGAAAACTCCATTTGGTCAACCCTGAAAATTTTATATTAGGTTGCAACTAATTTAAAGGGAGGGGGATGAGGCCACAAACGTCTTAAGTTTAACACCCCCGATAACGCCCTTAAGATATAATTTACCAATCAAAATTAGTGTAACTTATAAACTGTTTGTGAGACGCTAAGACTTTTGGTGGAAGGGACTAATGCCGGCCCACTCGGAAATAATAAATATTTTTATTTAGCGAAAATCAGTGTCAGTTAGTTAGGCAGTTCAGTAGTCGGTTGTGAGCAGAGTCGCGACTGGCGAAAGTGCCGGTAGAGACGGCACATCGCTTTTGTATAAGTTTCAGTGCTTTATATAAGTTACATCGCTTCATATAAGTTACATCGCTTTATATAATTTACATCGCTTTATATAAGTTACATCGCTTTATATAAGTTACATCGCTTTATATAAGTTACCTCGCTTCATGTAAGTTACATCGCTTTATATAAGTTACATCGCTTGGTTGAGTGTTATAACCATTATTAGTTCTGACCCACCAACAGCCTTCGCGTCAAATCGTCGTCTAATACGACAAATGTAAACAACAAGTGACAATAAAAGTGCATCGATCAATTACAAGATAGCACACTGGGCCTACTGTTTTTCCCCAAGTGAACATCCTTTCTTACGGATTCCCGAGAGTTAAGTCCATTGTTCTACCGAAACCTGAACCCAACTAGTCCGGAGCACAATTGTCCATGAACCCATATCCTTGGACACCTAACTAAAACCTAAACCTCGACTACCAGTCCTTCTTTAGTGCGTGTGTGTGTAGCGTAGTGGTTAAGGCACTGCTCTACAAGTTGGAAGGTCGAGGGTTCGATTCCCAGTGGGGTCAGGATTTTTAAACTGACCCAAACCTTCTGGCGGCACTATGGCCCTGGGGTCGACCCAGCCTCTAACGGAAATGAATACCAGACGCTTGTTCTGGGGGTAAAGGCGGCCGTCACGCAGGGCTGACAACCCGGCTGACATCAAGTGCCGATTGTCTAGAAAAAGTGGGAGCCTTAACCTCCTACTACCCCAAGGGCCTCCTGAGGCCTGTAGTGGGATCACTTCACTTTATTTTATATGAAACAAATATTACGAGTATTTGAGAATAAAGTTCTTAGAAAAATGTTTGGACCAAAGAGAGATGAACAGACAGGAGAATGGAGAAGATTTCATAACAATGAGCTACATGAATTTTATAGCAAACATGATATAAGGTCCACCGCTGTGGTCTCGAGGTAGCGTGCTGCCTTGTCACGCAGCGGGCCCGGGTTCGGTTCCCGGTCGGGACAGGCTTCTGAGTAAGGCTTTTTTCGGGGTTTTTCTTCACCTGTAAGACATATGTCATCCGGCCATCATCATCATCATTATCCTCATCCTTCTTCACCGGTTTGGAAAGCAACGGGATGCTACCACACATATAATTCCCTAGTAAAGCTGCAAAGCATAAGTTGAAAATGCTATGATTGCAGTGAAAGACCTGCCCTTGGGCAGAATTACTATGGATGGATGGACATAATAACAGTTAAGTCCCGTAGACTGAGATGGGCAGCACATGTGGTACAAATGGGGAATGAAGTAGGGGTATGGAAGCTCCTTGTAGGAAAAATAGTCGCTACTTATTGTAGCTATCCAAATGCCTCACGATGCTGGGTGGTGACTGGTCCAATACTGGCCGAAATTCCATGAGAAAATTTCTTCTCCCATGGGGACTCGAACCAGCGCAAGTCCCGTAGCTCTGCGCCAAGGCATCTTGCCCTAACCACTCGGCTACGGCGCGGGACTAACTCAGCATAGGAATGTGTGAATATCTTATGTCCGTGTACCATGAACTTACGGGTTCGATAACGGCAGTGAATATATATACATATATCTAATCCACCGCTGTGGTCTCGAGGTAGCGTGCTGCCTTATCTCGCAGCGGGCCCGGGTTATCGGATTATCGGTTGGGACAGTCCCTGGGTGAGGTTTTTCCTCACCTATAAGACAAATGTCAGGAAGCTTAGAGCCCAACGGTCCGCGAAAATCATCCGGCCATCATCATCATCATCCTTACTATTATCATAATCATCCTTCACCGGTGTGTAAAGCAACGGGAAGCTACCACACCTATAATTCCCTAGTAAAACTGCAAAGCATAGCATGAAAATGCTGTGGTTGTAGTGAAAGACCTGCCCTCAGGCAGAATTACTATGGATGGATATATATATATGTGTGTGTGTGTGTGTGTGTGTGTGTGTGAGGGGGAGAGAGAGAGAGAGAGAGAGAGAGAGAGGAGAGAGAGAGAGAGAGAGAGAGAGAGAGAGAGAGAGAGAGAGAGAGAGAGCGTGCGTGTGTGTGTGCTTGTGTGTGTGCGTGCGTGCGTGCGCGTGTGCGCGTATTTTACAGAACAGTAGCCGTTTCAACGTTAACGTACGGGGCTAAGACTTGGCCTGTAACGATCTCTGATAAATGTAAAATTGAGACAATAGAAATGAGATTTCTGAGATCCGCTGCAGGTGTATCTTTCAACAGATCAAAAGAGAAGTCAAGACATTAGAGATGAATTACAAGCGTATAATATAAACGAGAGAATATACAGAAATAAATACAAATGGTTTGAACATGTACAAAGAATGTTTTATCAAAACAGATGCTTTATTATAGACCTGAAGCCCGAAGAAATGTAGGAAGACCGAAACGACGTTGGAAAGGACGACTTACAGCATATTGTGAACGGTCAATAGGCCCATACCTGGAAGATGAAGATGATATATTTGTGTGTTTGCGTGCGTGTGCGTGTGCATGTGCGTTTGTGCGCGAGTGTGCGTTTGTGGCTGTGTTTGCTTCTGTGTGTGTGTGCGCGCGTGCGTGCGCGTGTGCGTGCGTGAGTTAGTGAGTGAGTGCGTGTGTGCGTGAGTGCTTGCGTGCGTGAGTGCGTGTGTAAACGCTCTAGCTTGCTTCCTACTTGGTCGACATGGTTAGCAGATATACAAAATGTTACGTGATGGCCATTTTCAGTGTTTGCTAAATAGGGTGATTCACAATAAGTATTACAGACTTCTAAGGGTTGTAGAGGGGACTTAGTAGATAAAGTTTTGATAAGGAACCCATATCCGGAAACGTACCATTTTGATGTAAAATAAATTTGAATATCGGAACACAATGGGCTGATATCGCGTGTCTTGTGTTTAAGAATAAGTATTACAGACTTCTAAGGGCTGTAGAGGGGACTTAGTAGATAAAGTTTTGATAAGGAACCCATATCCGAAAACGTACCATTTTGATGTAAAATAAATTTGAAGTTCGGAACATAATGGGCTGATATCGCGTGTCTTGTGTTTCAGAATAAGTATTACAGACTTTTAGGGGTTGTATTACAAGTGTAGTTCCATGTGGTGACCCTGTTGTTCGTTGCATAAAGTGTACCTGCGACGCATGTTTTCACACACATGCCCTACAAGACCTGATGTGTGCTCAATAATTTCTACTGCCGCCAGAATTCGTGCAAGAAGATCTTCCTCCGACTCGATAGGTGTAGTACAACCCCTATAACTCTGTAATACTTATTCTGAAACACAAGACACACGATATCAGCCCATTGTGTTTGGATCTTAATATTTATTTTACATCAAAATGGAACGTTTCCGGACATGTGTTTATTATCAAAACTTTATCTACTAAATCTCCTCTACAACCCCCAGAAGTCTGTAATACTTATTGTGAATCACCCTGTATTTGTAAAAATTTTAAAAAAAATCATGAAAACAGCCTCAATAGGCCTACATACATAACTCCGTAACCCACTAAAAGTCTAGTTGACCCTGACGTATCCTCTGACAATCCTTTGCCCGGAAAAATAATTGAAGAAGTATGGGCACCCATTTCGAATTGAGAAACGTGATGTAGTTAGTACGGCAACGTGTTTTTCGTTCAGATATTCACTGATGTCATTTTACATTAGAATTAAACGTAGGCTCAATTCTGGAAATGCATGCTGTTATGCATTACAGGGACTCTTGTCCCAACTTCTTTCAAAAAACGTTAAACTGAGAATATATAAAACTGTTATTCTCCCAGTTATATTATATGCATGCGAAACATGGACTCTTACTTTAAGGGGGGAAAGGAGAGTACGAGTATTTGAGAATGAAGTTCTTAGGAACAATTTTGGACCAAAGAGAGATGAACAGACAGGTGAATCGAGACGACTTTCATAACAGTTGAACTACATGATCTTTATAGGAAGACAGATATAATAAGAACAGTTAAATCTCGTAGACTGCGATGGGCAGGACATGTGGCACGAATGGGGAATGAAAGTCGTACATGGAAGCTTCTTGTAGAAAATCAGAAGGTAAACGCCCAGTTGAATGAGGTGGGAGAATAACATTAACCATGATTTGAAGGAAGTAGATTATACAGGAAATAATTGGAAATCATTAGCTCAAGATAGGGATATATGGAGAGATTATGTCCGCGCGGCCATGATCCTATAGGTTCGATAGTGCCAGTGAGTTAGTTAGTTAGTTATAACACTAAATGATCTATTCTTACAAGCATACAGTCATGTATATTTTTATATTTATTTTTTTACAGAAAAAATGGGGGGAAGACAGAATTCGCCGCTTATTTCAGCGCCGAAGATTCATCTTCCAAATCCAGGTAAGTGTTTATGTAAATACAGAGTGGCCAGGATCTTCGCTATAAGAATAACTGTAACATGAGGAACATTCGATTCCCGGCTATACCATAGACATGTTTGTTTTGGTATAGTACTCTATGATAACACGTAGAAATCATCTTCCTTTCCAGGACCTGTTCCGGTCTCGAGCCCATCGTTTCCATGGCCGTCCCAAAGATCTTTTTCCATGCGGTTTGTAGGTGTTCATCGTTTTGGGTGATCTTGTATTCTCCATTCTGTCTTAACAGTTCTTTCCATCGGTATTTGTGCTCTTCTAGTTTATCGAATATTGAAAATATCTCCAGTTCATGTCTTTTTGACTCATTATATAATCTATCCATTCGTGTACATCCTTTTACGGATCTTAAAAATGTAATTTCAGTGAGTTGAATGTGTGAGATTTCTTTTTTTGTAAATACCCAAGATTCAGATCCATATAAAGGAATAGGAACAGCCATAATTTTATAAAACCTGAGCTGAGTTACTCTTCGAGTCTTTTGGAGGATTCTTCTTATGGTGCCGCACATCATTTGATAGCGGTTTAATTTATTATGTATATCCCATTTAACGATGGACCGGAAGTATAAACTAATTTAGTATGTAATCTTTAGAAATCTTGCTCAAAGCTCTAGTTAAAGAGGGAACATTCGATGTAGTTACAAAGTTAACATTATTAATAGCAGAATGAAAGGTTGTGGAATCATTAATACGTTTTTTTTTTTAATTTGAACTTTTTAACATAAAAAATGCAATGTAAAAAAATTATTGATTTGTTAAATGGCCGATTTCCCAGTATGAGTTTTACATATGAAGAAGAAAAGAATGGAAGGTTGCCTTTTTTGGACATTTTAATAATTAGAAAAGATTATAGATTGGAATTTGATATTTACAGTAAGGAAACCAGTACTGTATATTTCGTCATATCACTTCTGAATCTTGTCGTTGTACACAACATGAAATGGCCAGTTTCAATTATTTAGTTCACCGATTACTACCTTTCCGTTAAGTAAAATTAGATATTGCAGAGAATAACAAACTATTAAAGATATAGCTAAATGTAATGGTTTTAATAAAAATATTATTGATAATTTAATTCGAAAGTTCAAATTCAAAAATGTATTAATGATTCCACGATCTTCTATTCTGCTATTAATAGTAAGGCTGCTCCCTTAACTAGAGGTTTGAGCAAGATTTTTAAAGGATTAGATACTAAATTAGTTTATGCTTCCGGTCAGTCGTTAAATAGTATTCTCGGAAATCCAAAGGATAAAGTCGATTTATTGGAAAAATCCGGTATTTATGAGATCGGGTGTAAAAACTGTGATAAGAAGCATGTTGAACAAACAAGAAGATATATTTTAACCAGATTTAATGAGCATATTGTCATTTTAGATTGAATAGAGTTTATAAATATGAGGTTGTTCTATTGACGGTCACATTATTGATAAAAGTAATCTGAGGCTAGTTAGATCGGTCATTAATTTCAAATTCCATGACGTCCTTGAAAGTTTAGAAATTTATAAAAACAAAGATAAAATTATGAATAACGACAGGGGCCCTATGCCAGTCAGCGCCCTCTTTCTGTTAATTAAAAGAGAGGAGGATTAGTTCTGTAATGTCAGTGTTATTTCAAATTAATTATGTCATGTGACGTAGTTTGGTTTTACCTGATTTTTAGTTTACACATTTCAGTTTGTTTGTCTTCAGTCAATATTAAGTATTGATAATGGTAGCGTCGCTACTGAAACGCGTTTACTTTTTTAACTTTTTTAATTGGTGATTTGGGTCTCTATTGACTTTGTTTAATACAATTTTATCACCAATGCAACCTTAAGGTTGATTGAAAAGGTCTCTTACCAATCTTCATCTACCTAGTAATACCTTAGTGCTTATGTGTATGTATGTGTTTGTGTGTCCTGTTTGTGTACTATCTGACACAGCGGAATATTGGCCTGCTTCGTTTGTGGATGATTTGCGAACTAATGCCGTGTCATCCCGCAAACACTCGCTTGGGACTGCACTGCAATTACCTTAAGTAAGCTGGGTAAGTGCTTCATTTACTATTTGTTCCCGACTATACATGGTTAGTGTCTACGTCCAACGGTACTGCTATGACTGGAAGTAAGCGTTCCGCTGTGTCATATAATAATTGTGTATGTTAGTATTTGTGTGTTTGTTTCTGCAGTTGTGTGTGTTTGTGTTAGTATGTTTGTGTGTGTGTGTGTGTATTGTGGTGTTTGTGTGTACGTGTTTGTTATATATTTTTGTGTTGGTCATTTTCGATGCATACACAATTTAATGGATTAGGCTACTATCCTAATTTTTAAAATTCTTTTGTTGGGGTGATAGGAAGATGGATTTAACTCTTTTTTTATACATAGATTTATGGTTAATTGGTAGGATTGATAATATCATCATTATCATCTCCTGTATCTCCTATCAGGAGCTTAGAGCATCCACAAAGCGTCGCCAACGGATCCTATTTTTCACTTCCCTCCAGGTTTTCCTCTCCTTTGCAATTTCTTCAAGGATGGTTCTCTTCCATGTCTGTTTCGGTCTGCCTCTTCCTCTGTGTCATTGTGGGTTCCAATCCAATGCAATTCTTTCAATCGAATCACGGTCTTTTCTTATTGTATGTCCTATCCAGTTCAATTTTCGCTTTTTTATTTCTATTTTAATGTATCTGGAGATAGAGCTTGACTTCCATTCTGGGTATAAGTTAACTAGGCAAATGCACTGTTTGCTTTCTTAAAAATATTTTTGATATCCTCAAGGGCATCATCATTTGTAGCAAGAACATTTCCTAGATATATAAATTCCTCAACAGTATCATTTATCAAAAGTCGATCTGTTTTCTTACTCTTCAATCCATTTATTTTGTTTTTATCTATATTTATCTTAATATGTGCATTTTTATTTATTTTAAGGGTACCCGGTACTAATTTCCTGGCAATTTGGTTTAAAAATATGCAACATATAAAAATCATTTTTTCAGCTTATTCTTAAGTTATGTACATGAAAATTATGTCATTAATTAAACAAATCTTCCTGAACATAATGACACTCTGGTTAACTTTTTAGACATATTTCTTCATGAGTAATTTAAAATACAAAAAATTAAAATAAAAAATCCAACTTCTGAAAAAGTATTGTCTTGATACAATTTTCTCAAAAACTAGGCCCACTTATCCAATTGTTTCCAAACTTTAGTATGTTATTGTCCATAGTTAATTTGACAATAAGGTTTACTTATGTTCAGATATGAATTGTGATTTATTTTTTAAAAATTCAAAAAACAATGTTTTTGTTAAAAATGTTAGCATACTTTTTTTAAAATTTAAAACACTATCAATAGCATAAAGATAAATTTACCTTGTTATTATAGAGCTCTTTAAACTGCACATTCATGCCAAAAATTATTCTCCTGTCTTTCATAGTTTCAGAGAAAAGTGTAGCAAAATATAAAAAAAAGTACAAGTTACGGGAAAATGAAAAAAAAACTGCACATTAGCAGAACACAGAGACGCCATTTTTAAAAATCAATTTTTATGGGTTAAAAGTCAAAATCGGCAAAGTAATATTACACATCTATAAAATAGACCTTCCTGGATTTTTAAGCAAAAAAAAAAGATTTTTTTAACCCAAATAAGTACTGGATGCCCTTAATAAACAATTTATGGTTTGTAAAAAAAATGTATCAAATTTAAAAAAAGAAATCCCGAAGAATAGACCAAATTAATGGATAACTGATAAAATATTTACCACAATCCTTACGAGATATATTACTGAGATTTAATATGTGTTGGAAAAGAGGACATATACCAGACGAATGGGGAACAGCCATTGCCATACCTATATTTAAAAAAAAAGGTTGCAAGGACGACTGTAATAATTACAGGGGGATTAGTCTACTGAATATTTGCTATAAACTATACGTAAAGATATTAACTAATCGAATAAAGAATATAACTAAATGTCTACTATTAGAATCACAAAATGGTTTCCGAAAAGGGAGATCCTGCCATGATTGTATATTTACAGCAGCACAGAAAAAAAACAGGAATTTAATTTGCCATTATACATAGCCTTCATAGACTATATACAAGCCTTCGTAAGGGTATAAAGAGAAACCCTGTGGAACATATTAACCAAGAGGCTTTCCAAAACATACGTCGTGTCCACAAATATAGTATCATACTTTAAACTACAACTACGCCACTTTTGATAATCGTATCTAAATGAAATTGGTGACAAACAATTATTTTATTATATAAAACTTTCCTCATTAGAGAATTGCCTCAAGGACAAAGTGATACAGACAATTAATTTTTGTAATTGATGAAATACATTTTGTAAATATATTTTTAAAAAATTCAACTTGTAGGCCTAATTGAAGTATACATACTATAAGTAATTTTGTAAATATGGTTTCTTAAAATTGAAATTGATCCTCTAATGGCAGCGATGGCAATTCTAGAAAGATACACCCTGTCCAAATCTAAGGAATTCCAAAATTTGGCTAAGAATCCTGGTATAGTACCTCTTGCCCCGATCATCAATCCTGTGATAGTTATACTATCTAGTTGGTATTTATCTTAGCAATAGTCAATAGTTGGCTCATATATGGCTTTCTTTTCAGAGTCAACTTCCTCAGGTTGGCCACTATGAGTCTCAAAACGAATTGTGGGATCTAATATCATACCAATTTTAGAGGATGGTCTAAATGCAATAATATCTATTCGTCTGTTACTCCCATTAGTGGCCACACCATGTACTTCCTCATAAACTGTGTATCGAAAATCTCGCAAGGCTTCTGCCATCATATTTCGAATAGTGTGGTGCCGAATATTTCTCAGTGATTCTCCAAATGGACAGGCCCCAAGGACGTGTGCAAGGGTTTCGTGCTCTCTGCGACGTCTACAGAGGGTATCGTCCCTAGACCTGCCTGGCAAAGAACGCGCCGCCGATACATTGGCTTGCATTTTAATCGCTTCTCTCCATTCGGAACAAGACAATCCCTGATGGTCACGAATCCATTGATTTGCCGTGTATATTCATTGTAGAGAACAACGCCTTTTCCTTTATGAGGAAGTTGACTCCAGAGAACTGCTTCTTTGTCTCTTAGTTGTTTCCTGAGTTTCCTTGCATCTGGTAGAAGACTTCGAGTGTTAATGTTGATGTCACTAGGTTCAATGTTAAGGTATCTCACACATTGTAAACTTTCCTCTTTTTGGTTTCGGAGAGTAGTAATGTATGTATTATTGTCTTGGTGAAGAATGTGACAAATGTTTATATGCTGTAATTTTGTTTCCCACGTTGCACAAAATAAACCAAGTCCTTTATCCCGACGTTCAGTATATAACATGTGATCAGGGACATCCATCGGAAGATGTAAAATTTCTTTAAGTCCACTTCTCAAAAGTTTATCACAATTCACTAAAAATGTTTTTTTGTATTTGATTTGGTGGTACTGTTTGAAACGGGTAGATTAGAGTTGGAGATATGGAACAATTTAAAACTGTAAATTTCTGATCAGGCTGTAACAGCGGTGAAGCAATGAGAGTGTCAGTATTATTCCGTAATTTAGTAAGGGTTTGCTAAGAATCAAAGAAAAACTCAAAAAGGTTCGTGAATATTAACAATGGAGAATAATGGACAACAATACAGAAAACTAAATTTAATCTTTTTTTTGTGGTCGATATGGGTTCATTGTTAGATATTTAGCAGACAGGTTAAATGTGAATGTCTGCAGCGTCACTCGTGGGGGCCACATTCAATGTCTATGAGGTATAACAAAAACTTTTGAGTTTCTCTTTTGATTGTCACCAATTTAATTTAGATACGATTATCCAAAGTGACGTAGTAGTAGTTTAAAGTATGTGGACACGCTGTATTATAAGAGCGCTTATATGCAAATACAAATATCAAAATAAAGAATGGAAACATTAAATCAAAACATGAAATCGTAATAAATCAGGGATTACGTCAATGGTGTCTTCTTTCACCCACTCTCTATAATTTAAATATTGACGAAGTTGTCAGAAAATGGCAAATAACTGTAAATGCCAATAATAAAATCCGTGTTGACACACTCATAGGGAAGTAGATTATACAGGGAATGAATAGAAAAAATTTAGCTCAGGATAGGGATGTATGGGGAGCTTATGAACCTACGGGTTCGATAGTGCCAGTGAGTTAGAGTTGACACACACATTTGCTGATGATCAGGCTATAATGGCTTCTTCAGAAAATGACTTAGAATAGCAATTTTTAAATTAAATAATTTTGCACAAGATTACGCCCTAGAAATTTCGTCAATAAAAACTGAAGTGATGACCCAGTGTGGCAAAGAAATGAAAATAACAAAAATAGTACTAAATTATCTTGGTATGTCTTTAGGCTGTAATAGAGAAAAAGACAAAAATAATAAAATACAAATATTTCAATATTTATGTGGTACTCTTAAGAGAAAAGAAAGTAAGAAAAAAATACAGAATTACAATTTTATAAAGTATTGACTGTGCCTGCAATATTGTATGGCTCATAAATATGGACTTTGAATAAACAGACAATTAAATGAATAGAAGCAGAAATGAAATATTTATGATTTGTGGCAGGGTATATACTTTAATGGATAAAAACGGAGTGAAGATATCCGTAAAGAACTACAAATATTCAATCTGGCAGATAAAATAGAAGAGTTTTGGAAAAAATGGCATGAACGTGTCTGCAGAATGGATACCAACAGAGGATGCCATGGAAAAGTCTGAACTATCAACCGAGAGGAGGACAAAGAGTTCGGGGACGCCCACGAAGAGATGGACACAACAGCTACGATACTTGGAGCCGGAACGAACCAATAAGGTTTAATCCTTGTAATAAGAAGAAGAAGAAGAAGAAAATATATGATATTTTCAGAAGACCGTGGCGCAAGCTGTTAGACGCTCGCATCTCGGTCACTCCATGTGGGTTTCCTGGTGGATGAAACGGAGCTTGGGCAGGTTTCTCTCGGGGATTCTTCCGTTTTCCCCTGCCACAAATTTAATTCCACCATTTCTCCGTACTCATCTCATCCATTTCGTTTCATTTCACTGATCCGCCCCTGTGACGGTGCGTCAGGAGTGGTCGGCCGGTACTCTTGTAGTTCACAGACCTCTATAAATATAGGGGCTTCCTCTCATCTCTTCCCTCAACCCGACCCTGAGTTGAACACGAGTTGAGGATATTTTATTATTTTTTCAGAAGAATAAGCTCAATAACTGTTTTTTTTAGAATTCACTATAAAAAATGAGACTATGTTTCACTTGATTGTAAAGTATGTTTTGAAACACACTGTCATGCTGGTGCGCGGTTCTGACGTTTGTGAAATGGGGGCACATAAAGTGAGAGAACATGCGGTCTCCTTGAGGACTTTGTCCTCATTTTATTTTAGATTCTTGTCCTACACAATAAGCTCCCAGTTGCGATATTAAGTCTAGTGGATTGTGTTGTGATCGAAAAGATGTCTTAAATCTAGGAGTACGTAGTAACATTTATTATATATAGCTTATACCCGGCGTGCGTTGCTACGAATATTAATTATGTATGGTATACGCTGATACGAGCCATACGTTAGTTTTTAATTTCGGATTTCAGGTAAACGCCAATTCTAAATGTCAGATTTCGCTCATTTTTTATAATACCTACATCGGTTTATTTTAATAGGATATACTGAGTTTCGTTGTGAAACATCGTCAAATGTGACAGCTAGAGAGTTTAAAATTTTCATTTCAGGTGAAAACCTACACCTAATGGTTTTCGAGGGTCCAATTGTGAATCTGAACCATCCAGGGACCCACCCAAAAAAAAAATAATAATAATAAATCCGTCCAATCGTTTAGGCAGTTTTTAATTTCGGATAACTTCCACTTCTAATTGTCTGATTTCATTCATTTTTTGATAATATCTACCTTGGATTATTTTAATAGGATACAGTTGCTTTCGTTGTGAAAGATCGAAAATTGTGACCGCTAGAGCGATTTTTAAATTTTCACTTCATATGAAGTCCTACACCTAATGGTTTAGAGGGTCCAATTGTGAGTCTAAACCATCCATCCAGAGACTGACTCAAACAAATCCAAAAAATATCATCAAAATCGATGCAGTCGTTTAGGCAGTTTTTAATTTTGGATTTTAGATAAACATTCACTTCTAATTGTCGGATTTCGCTCATTTTCTGGTAATACGTACCTCGGTTTATTTTAATAGGATATACTGAGTTTCGTTGTGAAACATCGATAAATGTGACCGCTAGAGAGATTTTAAAATTTCCACTTCAGGTGAAATTCTACACCTGATGGTTTTAGATGGTTCAATTGTGAATCTAAACCTCCCGGGGACCCACTCAAACACAAACATTTTCATCAAAATCGGTCCAGTCGTATAGAATTCTTTAATTTAGAATTTCAAGTAAACCCCCACTTCTAACGGTCAGATTTCGCTGATTTTTTGGATATTACATACCTCGGTTTATTTTAATGAGATATTCCGAGTTTTGTTGTGAAACATCAAAAATTGCAATCGCTAGAGCGATTTTTAAATTTTAGTTTCAGGTGAACTCCTACACCTAATGATTTTAGAACATAATAGATAACGGCTAAACTCTCGCCGCATCTGAAATCCTGTATATACAAATTTGCACGAAGATCGGTTGTACGGTTTAGAAGTCTCATGATAAACGACAGACAGACAGTCATACATTCGTTTATATATATATGGTATGATAAAAAAAATAAATGCCTGGACGGGATTCGAACCCGGAACTCTGAGTCTGTACCTCAGCGTGATATCCATTACACCACCAGGCGAATCCAATTCAAACACTTATTTTTCTTATATATTTATTATATTCTCCATTATTACTAGATGTCGCGAGAACTTCACTGCCATCTAGTAGCTGACTATAACAAGTAAGCAAATTAAAGAGAATATATATATTTTTTTACTTTATAGCAGTGACGCTTTATCGATGTTATAATTAAATGTTTAACATTGAGCAATGCAAGCTTAATGTGGTATGATAAGAAAAATAAATGCATGTACGGGATACATATATATAATACATATATAAGAAATATATATATTATATATAAGAAAATAAGTGTTTGAATTGGATTCGCCTGGTGGTGTAATGGATATCACTCTGAGGTACAGACTCAGAGTTCCGGGTTCGAATCCCGTCCAGGTATTTATTTTTCTTATCATACCATATTAAGCTTGCATTGTTCAATGTTAAACATTTAATTATAACATATATATATATATATATATATCTTATCATGTCATATACAATATTATATATGATTAAAATATTTTGAGGTTAGTATGTCGAGTCCCCAGCCGTTATAGCTGGTATTCTCATCCTGTACCCCTCACTTATTGCAGCTACCCAAATTCATCACGATGCTGGGTAGGCACCGGTCCCATACTGGGTCGAAACTCGTAAGAAAATTTGTTCTCCCACGGATACTCGAATCACCGCATAGCTCTGTACCAAGGCAAGATGCTTTAAAGCACTAGACTATGACATATTCTGTCAACTTTTCTTACTGTATCTGGCGTAACATAAAGAACGTGTAGCTCATTGTTATGTAAGTCTTCTTCATTCACCTGATCATCTCTCCATTTAGTCCAATTTTTTAACTTAATTTACAAACATCGTAATCTTTTCTCCTCCCTTAAAGCAAGATATCATGTTTCGCATCCATATAACTGGGAGAATAACGGCGCGGGATAAGGATATCTAGAATCGTCTATCATACATTAAACGTTGAAATGTTGCGTTGTATAGATTACAGAGAATAACTAACTCACTGGCACTATCAAACTCGTAGGTTCATAGTCACGTGGACAAAAGCTCTCCATACATCCTTATCCTGAGCTAGTACTTTCCAATCATTCCCTGTATAATCTACTGCCCTCAAATCATGGATAATGTTATTCCCACCTCATTCTTGGTCTACCAACTGGGCGTTTTCCCTCTGGTTTCCTTACAAGAAGCTTCCATCCCTTCTTTCATTCCCAATTCATGACGTGTCGTGTCCATCGCAGTCTACGAGACTTAACTGTTATTATTATATTTGGATTCCTATAAAGATTATGCAGCTCATTGTTATGTAGTGTTGTCCATTCGCCTGTCTGTTCATCTCTCTTTGGACCAATTTTTTCCCCTAAGAACTTTATTGTCAAATACTCGCAATCTTTTCTCCTCCCTTAAATTAAGAGTCCATGTTTCGTATCCATATAATATAACTGGTAGAATAATAATTTTTACATTTTCAGTTTAATGTTTTTTTTTTGAGAGAGAGAGAGAGAGAGAGAGAGAGAGAGAGAGAGAAAGAGAGAGAGAGAGAGAGAGAGAGAGAGAGAATTTGGGACGGGAGTCCCTGTAATGCATAGTAGCATTCATTTCCAGAATTGAGTCTATGTTTAGGGGTGTAAGAGGTAGTGATGTGCATTCTATAACCTCTCCTACCTAATTCTCAACCTCACCTGCACGTGGTACACCCTGCTTTTAACTAACGAGGTAATGGGGACCGAGTCACGGCGGTATAACCGTTCCATCGAATATGGAGGAAATTCCATATTTTGAACGCCTGACTAGAGGCTATAAGGTAGCAGCCCTACCACTAGTCTTGCTCTGCGGATGGCTGGTAACCAACCCAGGGGACTTCCTACTACTCGAAGAAACTTTAGCAAAGACTGGAATGATCACACTGATGACGACAAAGCAAGAAATAGGTTAATGATTAAGGATCTCAAAGTTGCAACATGGAATGTGAGAGGAATAAACACATAAAGAAGAAGAGTTAGAAGTAGAGTTAGACAAAAGAAAAATTGACATTGCCATTATTTCGGAAACAAAAAAGAAGAACAAAGGATCAGAAGAATTAGGAAAATATGTAATGATTTATTCTGGAGTTCCAGCAGAGAACTGGGCATCATCAGGAGTCGCAATTTTAATAAGGAAAATTTGCAACACAACATTTTATATTACCAATGGATTTCCCCAAAAATTGTAACAGTTAGAATAAAAATTTTAGGACATAATTTGAATATAATTGGAATTTATGCCCCTGTAGAAGGAAACGATTCAGAAACCACAGAATTTTATGATATTTTACAAGAAACCATTGACAAAGTAAATAAACAAGATTATCTCATAATTGCTGGTGATTTTAATGCAAGAGTCGGAAATCAACCGATAAGAGAATGCATTGGATCAGAAGGAGAACCAACTTGCAACAATAATGGTAAACTACTAATAGATTTTTGCATATTCAATAATTTAAGAATCACAAACTCCTTCTTTAGACACAAGAAAATACACAAATATACATGGGCAGCAAGGGGATCAAAGTCTATAATAGATTATGTACTAATTAATAATAAATTTAAAAAGTCTGTAAATGATACTAGAGTATACAGAGGAAAGTGAAATTGATAGTGACCATTTTCTTGTTGAAAGCAAAATAAAATTATATCACAA
Source organism: Diploptera punctata (assembly GCA_030220185.1). NCBI lineage: Eukaryota > Metazoa > Arthropoda > Insecta > Blattodea > Blaberidae > Diploptera > Diploptera punctata. The sequence continues at coordinate 175,255 of JASPKZ010010662.1, read as the reverse complement.
ACACATCAGCACAAGAAAATACAAGCAGACAGTACAAAATAAGATACCAAAAAGTTTAAAATTCACTTATTGGAAGACCAAAGTACACAAATATTATATCAAACTAGAATAAAGAATAAACTTAAAACAAGCACGGGCGATATTGAAGAGGACTGGATAAATCTAAAACAAGCAATCATGGAAGCAGCATATGAGAGTCTCGGATATAAACAAATCAAAAACAAAAAGAGATTACGAACCTGGAATCCCGAATTAAAAGAAAATATTGAACAAAAGAAAAAAGCCTATAAAGTGTATTTACAAACTAAACAAGAGGAACATTATACAGAATATAAAAAACTCAGAGCTAAGGTTCGTAAATTGTCTAGAAAATACAGAAGGGATGATTGGGATAAATTTGTAAAATCCTTAGAACGTGATATTACAGGAGCACAAAGACAGGGATTTAAAATATTCAAAAAATTACAGATGGAAACAAAAGACAAAATTAATGTTAATCTGATACCAAAACAAGACTGGATTACTTACTACAAAAATCTTTGGTCAGAACCGAACACTCACACTGAAAAAATTACTTCGAATTTGACTTGTGAAAATGAAATAGAAAAACCAGACATAACAATGGACGAACTAGAAGAAGTTTTAAAGAAGGCCAAGAACAGGAAAAGTCCAGGTTTAGATGATTTAAATTTAGAACTTTTTAAGTATGGAGGAACTGCCTTGAAAGAGAAACTATTAGAACTTTTTAACAATATTTGGCATTGTCTTAATATTCCAACGGATTGGGAAACGGGTCTAGTAATTAATATACATAAAAAAGGTCAGAAAAACAAATGTGATAACTACCGAGGCATTACCTTACTCCCAACTGCATCTAAATTATATGCCAACATAATTAAAAATAAGTTATCAGTAAGTACTGAAACATTTTTGGAAGAAGAACAATGTGGATTTAGAAAAGGGAGGAGCACTATAGATGCAATATTTACCCTGCAACAAATTATGGAAAAAGGAGAGAATTTAATCTCCCACTGTACATACTATTTATAGATTATGAAAAGGCATATGATAATGTAAACCGAGATAAACTTTGGCAGATACTGCATGAAGAACATATACACTCACATGTAATACGAGCCATACAAAGCTTATATCAAAATTCTAAAATCAAAATTAAATTACCAGATGGAGAAATAACAGAACACATAAACACAGGCAAAGGTGTTCGACAAGGATGTGGACTATCTCCACTCTTATTTAATATATATATATATATATATTAACAGAATAGTGCAAGAATGGAAACAAACAGTAAACAGTGGAATTTCAATAACTAGGAATAAAATAATTCAAACAATATTATATGCTGATGATCAAATAATATTATCAGATTCCGAAGATAGCTTACAAATAGCAGCATATCAATTATTCAAAATTGCCAGCAAATATAATATGAAAATTTTCCACATCAAAATCCAAAACAATGGCAATGTGTGGAAAAAACATACAACGGGTGAAAATTGAGATTGATGCAAAAATTATAGAACAAGTGTCAGATTTCTCTTACTTAGGAAGTGTATTTGCAGAGTATAAGAGTGACATTGATTCAAAATTACAAAAATATAATAAAATGAATGGGGTAATACGAAGACATTTTGGTAAACAGATGAGGACAGAGACAAAACTAAGATTACATAACGTCACATCAAAAGCTGCTCTAAAATACGGAAGTGAAATTTGGATTTTAAATAAAAGAAACTCTCATAAACTTCAAGTAAGCCAAATGCGCTTCTTACGATCATTGTTAGGAGTTAATAGACCTGGATCACCAAAGGAACACTACTATCAGAGGAAAACTTGGAGTAGCAAGTTTAAATGAAGATATCCAAAGATACCAACAAGAATGGAAAAATCATCTGAAAAGAATGGCAAGAAATAGACTTCCAAAATTGGCATTCCAATATACCCCAACTGGACATAGGGACCAAGGAAGACCAAAACATCGGTGGAAAGATCAAGACCATCTTCGCTAGGTTTACCGTACAGGCCACATGGCCTAAAACGAATTTGTTCATGATGATGATGATGATGAGTCTATGTTTATTTGTTTGTGCATCTCATTCCTATTTGCAATTCTTTCTAACTCATTGGCACTATCAAACCAATAGGTTCATACCCCCACGGATATAAGCCACCACACATCCCTATCCTGAGCCAATGTTTTCCAATCATTCCCTGTATAATCTTAAACTTAAACTCCAAGCGCAACAGACCTAGAAGGCTCTTGACCTACAGCCGTTTGCTGGCCTCACATCCATATGTGCTAATTACAGAGGTAGACGATCATCTAGCCAATGTAGGGGTGACATGTGGTCAGGATTTCGGGTCCGCAGCCGTTATAGCTGGTATTCTCAACCTGGAGTCGCCATTTATTGTAGCAACCCAAATGCCTCACTATGCTGGGTGGGCACCGGTCCCATATTGGCCGAAATTCCATGAGAAAATGGAGACACGAACCAGCGCAAGTCCCGTAGCTCTGTGCCAAGGTTTCTTGCCTTAACCACTCGGCTAAGACGCGGGACCCTCTGTATAATCTACTTCCCTCAATTCATGGTTAATGTTATTCTCCCACTTCATTCTTGGTCTACCAATTGGACTTTTTCCCTCTGGTTTTCCATGAACGTCTTTTATTCCCCGCTCGATCCACATGCCCTGCCCATTGCAGTCTGTTATTATTGTTTCTAGATATTTTAATTCAACCACTTCAGCATTCCCTCATTTGTCATTAGCCCTTAAATTAGCAATGTATCCCGTAGGACACATCAATTAGTTTATTTGATTTATATTTTTAACAAAACTGAAGAAAACGAACGAGTAGAAATTACTTCAATGTGTGTAAAATTATACAATATACCCCATAATAATTGTTATATATTATATAGTTTTCAGTGCGGTCAAATAAGTGACACCACGAATTAGTGGTTTGCCAATTTAAGGGTCAACTAACCATTTCAATGTGTTAATATATTTCTGTGTGTGAACTTAGGTTTAGTTTGCAGAATATTAGAATAAAATTAAAAAAATGCGCTGACAAGCAAGTTTATGTTACACGTGGTCAAGGTCTGGCCGCATCAGGTTGTCTCTAGCTTCCAGCACTGCAGGGTGCCACTAGGAAGATAATATCAATTAAGTCTAACGTTCCCAGAACTCATATACATAAACAAAATGTATCAACGTGTACTATAAGACCTCATTTTGTTGCAGACGCAACAAGGAACTCGAACTCCACATCATGGACGTTACAGATCCACTTACTTCTGAACATGGGTAAGTGTTTTTTACAGTCAAATATTTTATTTCTTTTACGTCTCATTTATAGAAACCGGTATTTTATTTCGGAATTTATCACAAGTAATGTAACGAGTGATTTCTAAATCATCACGTGACTCGTGAATTTATCTAGAGGATTTGGAAATTAACAGTGGCAGTTGTTAGGACTATTAAAAAATACTCCAAGCGCGACAGCCTAAAAGGCCCTTGGCCTACCATCCTGCTGCTGGCCTCATATCCACATGTGTTAATCACAGAGGTAGACGATCATCTAGCCAGTGTAGGGGTGACATGTGGTCAGCATGTCGGGTCCTTCAGCCGTTATAGCTGGTCTTCTCAACCTGGAGCCGCTACTTATTGTATCTACCCAAATTTCTCACGATGCTGGATGGGCATTGATCCCATACTGCCGAAATTCCATGAGAAAATGTCTTCCCCATGGGGACTCGAGCCAGCGCAAGTCCCGTAGCTCTGCGCCAAGGCTTTAGGACTATTTAACGAATAAAATTAAGCTGTTTATTCAAAATCATTATTTATATATCCATCCGTAGTAATTTTGCCCGAGGGTAGGTCTTTCACTGCAATCATAGCATTTTCATGCTATGCTTTACAGCTTTACAGCTTTACTAGAGAATTATAAATATGGTAGCTTCCCATTACTTTCCACGCCGTGAAGGATGATGATAAAGATAAGGATCATGATGATGGCCGCATGATTTTCGGAGACCGTTGGACACTACGCTTCCTGACATTTGTCTTACAGGTGAGGAAAAACCCCGAAAAAACCTCACCCAGGAGCTTGTCCCGACCGGGAATCGAACCCGGGCCCGCTGCGTGACAAGGCAGCACGCTACCTCAGCGGTGGTAAATATAGTTATCGGTATTTTAAAATAGTTATAGATTTTATGTAAACGGCCATGTTTAAAAACAAATCAGAAATGTGTGGTTATGGTTCATTTGTTTGTTCACTGCAACTAGACCATATTATTTATTGCCATATAGGATAGCAATATTGTAAGAATGCACCCCAGTGGAGAAAAAATGAAACGCATCAAACTGTATATTATAACAAACATTTATTAATTTATTTTTTAATAAACAACTCATTAAAATCTTTATTTAGGAACACAATTATTGAACATACAATTATCAAATGTGTAGTTCGAAGGAATCTGTTCATTATTTGCTATATTCAACGTATTTGTTAGAGAGTCAGTCACAGCAAAATAATGCTCAGACCTGTTCAGAATATTAAAAAGGGAGGAGCTTTCTTTATCACAAAAGCAGGAGATGATAAAGAGAATTCGGTAAAGAGCGAGGTGAAACATTGATTGTAAAACAAAATTAATTGATGCGTGATTGGTCATTGTTCCCAATGTAATTGTTTTTTGTTACCCTTAAAAAAATTCGCTTTTTCCAATTGTAGCTGTCCTGAATATCCTCATCTGCAAGTCACAGTTCACTTATATTTCTTCTCGCACCGTCCATCCAACTTTCTTTAGGTCTTCTCTTCTTCTTTTCCTATCTATTCTTCATTCCAAGATATTCTTAGGGATTTTATCAGATGTCATCCTCTTGAAATGTCCGTACAATCTTAATCGTCTTGTCTGTAACGCGTTTCTCTTTTGCGCGATAGTGAGACTTGCAGTAACGGCGACCATTATTGAAAGTTGAACTCCCTACATTTCTGGTTTGCCAACCTAAATAACTATACTGTAATAAAAATAACTGTACTGTAATATTACTATGGCTGAAAAAAAGTAGCGGTATCAGGATAGTAACCAATTTCTATACACATTGTTTACAAAATGCGTGTCTTTGTCGAGCGTCTTCACTGCCTGCTCGGAGCGGAGAGTGTGTATGTTAGACTCTCCTTAGTAATAGACCTGCTTACTTGAGTGTGGTTGTATCAGAATGCCGAAACAAAAATTGTGCAAAGATGAGTCCATTCCTGCACAAAGCTGACAGTACTAGAAGTCTGTCCAGACTAGCGCGTTTCAACGTGCAGTTTGTAAACATAGCGGTTTAGGTACGATGCAACCTGGCCTATAATCAATATTTTTTCAGCCCTAAATATTACATATTACAAACACGCGTGTGGAAAATAAAACCTATGTATGCTACATACAATGTATATACAAAAAACATCCAAAGGTAGTGTTAATATACATTATACGAAACAAATCACTGCATTTTAAATGAACTGAACTTTCTTTTAAACAATATAAAACAATAAATTCGTACTTGCCGCTATTTTATAACTAAATTGGTCTCTCGGCCTCCTGTTGTTTCAACTAATAAACATTGCCCACACTGTTAACGTTAGTCAATTGTTTATAATGAACGCTAACATTTCCAACAAAGATGTTATTATTTTACTATTATTTATTATTTTGAAAACAGCATCGCGCAAAAAAAAAAGTACAACGCACGTTTGTGAAGTGTTTTACAGAATCTCGGAAATTAAAAACCAGCTCTCGCTCCGTTTTTAAACAATTTCCTCGATTCTCTAAAAACCGCTTCCCAACCTCGCATCGTAATATAACTTGCTATTAACTTTCACAATTTTCAAAATTTCTATTTTTTTCTAATCTCGACCTCCACGCTAATCTACTCTAGTAATCCATGTCTGTTGCTAATAACCTGTTAGCTTGTCATCTTTTAATTGTCCATGTCTCTGATCCATATAACATAATACTCTCTACAATAGCCTTACGGATAAATGTCTTTTTTCTGTAAAGGATATTTTAATTGTCCATGTCTCTGATCCATATAACATAATACTCTCTACAATAGCCTTACGGATAAATGTCTTTTTTCTGTAAAGGATGTTTTCACTCAATAATACTGAGTTCAGCTGCCAGTTACTATCTGTCCATCTGCTATTTTTTTTTCTATACCTGATTGTGGTGAACTTTTTACTAAGATTGATCCAAGATATGTAAATATCTAATTATGCTTCATAATTCTGCCCATTAACTGTTTCTATTACATCTGGTTTCCTATAAAGATCATGTAGCTCATATTTCTCATCCCTTAAATTAAGAGTCCATATTTCGTATCCATATAATATAACTGGAAGAATGACAGTTTTATATATTTTCAATTTAAAGCTTTTTTAGACGACAAGAGTCCTTGCATTGCGAAATAGCATGCATTATAAAATCAATATTTTCGGTATAGAGGGTGTTTCAGAAATGATGGTCAATAATTCACACATGAAACGTACAGGCCAAAAGTAGCTAAAAAGCTTCAATAAATATGGGTCCGCAAATTAACCGTTGTCAAGATATCGTAATAATTTGAGTTGGGAACCTATGCTCTAAACGCCCCTGGATAATTACGTTGGTATATCAAGGTTTGGGATCGACTACCAGTTTGTTGACGCATGCGCAACAACTTCCCTTTCTCCCTACCAGCACTGTGCCTGCAGGCCTCACAATCAGTTACGAAAATAAAGGTACCATGGACAAAGGTTACCCCAATGAAGAGTACGCTGACTTTCACTTCATGTATGGCAAAGCGAATGGCAGTGCACTTGAGGCTGCACGATTGTATGAAGAAGCTTTTCCGATAGGCCTACATTTATCAGGTTACATCAGCGCCTTAGAGAAACTCACCATGTACGAGATGGAAGGCTAACAAGGGAAGTACTTATGTTGGACCAGTTGGATTGTTACAAAAATTGGAGGATATGTTGAATGAAGGATACTGAATACCGTGATATTAGTCATTTCAGTGCAAATTCAATAGTATGTATACTATTTAATAGGAAATAAGGAACAAGAGAAAATAAATAGAGGCTTGGCATCGGTACATGACAGAATAAATGAGTAAAACATTTGGAAAAAATAGAATAAAAAAATTATAAAATAATAGTGTGGTAAACGAGGGAAGAACAAAAAAGGGACAGGAAGAGTGAGTGAGAGAGAGAGAGAGAGAGAGAGAGATAAACTAACGAAATAAATATTGCAACGGAGCGGCACGGTTACTTGAAGAGCAAGCAGCGCACCGGAGTCTGCATGTTTTTTTTCACTCCTGCAGTCAAGTATTTGTACAGTATATACGAATTGTTTCTATTTAAACATAAAAAAACTCAATAAATTAAAAGTACAATAGAATATTTGATTATTATCATTTATTAATTAGCATATTTATTGTGTAAATTAATACTTTTTAGGACATAACAGTATATTTACGCGTAAATGTGTACATTTACAGGTAAGAGTCTTGTGAGTCCATAAAATATTTCATCAAAAGAATAAAATGGGCATAATAAATCCATTTTACGTCTTAACTACGTTAGAATCTATAGTTCAGGAAACATTTGTAAAACACGAAGAACTTGAATTGGAGGATGACCAGTTTGCGTATTTTCTGGCAGAAATTATAAAACAAAAATATTGGAATGGGTTAGAGGACGTTAGTGAAAACACTTTAGATTTCCAAGACTATGCTACTTGCAGTCATAAACTCACACAGGCTGGATGTTGTGAAGACTTTGAAATTGCCAACGAATCCAGTGAGGAACGTGACAATTCAAGAAGCTTTGAGCCGTCTCCTGTTAAAAAAAAAACCTACACGTCCTAACGTACTGTCTGTCTATATAGGATGTCAGGGAAATCTGGCCCGAAGTCCTATTCACAAATAATAAAAAAATGACAATAATTAATTCCATCCATAGTAATTCTGCCCGAGGGCAGGTCTTTCACTACAATCATAGCATCGCCATGCTATGCTTGCAGCTTTACTAGGGAATTGTAGGTGTGGTAGCTTCCCGTTGCTTTCCACACCGGTGAAGGGTTAAGGATGATGATGATGGTTTTATGATTTCGGGGACCGTTTGAGCCTCAAAGTTTTCCTGGCATTTGTCTTACAGGTGAGGAAAAACCCGCATAAAAACCTCACCCAGAAAAACTGCCCCGACCGGGGATCGAATCCGGGCCCGCTGTGTGACAAGGCAGCACGCTACCTCGAGACCACAGCGGTGGACAATCATTAATTAATAATCGAAATGTAAGAACAGTTTTGAATTATATAGAAAAAAAAACATCTTATCTAGCTTCACAATTCAAAAACAGGGACCACTACAAAATCGCCCAAATTAAAGTCTACATCCTTAATAAGTTTCGAGATTCTCGAGATCGGGGATTGACAGTGTACTATTGGCATTTACAATCGTGGGCTCTTTTTCGAGTGAAGGAATTGGGTTTTAATGAATTTAAAACTTCAAATACATTCATTTCAAATTTCAAAAAGAAAACAATATTTCTTCAAGAAAAATTATACCAAATTTGTCACTGTCAAGGGATTGAAAACGAAACTATTGAAAATGCAAATAAATTTGTAAGAGACGTTAATCAGACCATTCAAGAAAACTGTATACCAACAAAGAATGTGTGGAACTGTGACCAAAATTAATTTAATTATGCAATGACAGGAAACAGAACACTGGCAGTCAAAGGCAAAAACTTACTGTTGCTACAGTTCAAAACCAACATGGAACTGCACATTCTTACATAATAGATGTTCTTATTTCAATGTGTGGGCAACTTGGGATTTAACTTTTCAGATACCTTTAACTTCATCTTGTTTAATAATTTCTAATTTTGCATTGTGTGGAAGAGGTTATACCTTTGTTTTCAAGAACCTACTGGAGACAAATTTGGGCCCAAAGTTCAGAAGAAGATAGAACAGAATACAACTCCAAATGTGTTTGTCGACTGTAGTGCCATTGGAAAAATGACAAAAGAACATTTGAAAACATGTGTTTAGTGAAAACATTGAAATGGATTTACTTTTAATATGCGATTCGTGGTCCGGGCATATGGACGAACAATTGTTACAGGACTGTTTACCCGATAAAAATGTAAGGCTGAAAATTATTCCTGCGGGAGTCACCAAATATATACAACCACTTGATGTTTTTTTTCGTCAATATAAGATCTATTGCGACGACTTGAAGAATATGTGCGTCTAAAATCAGATGGTGACGTGAACATTTTTGATAGATCTTTATTATAAAACTGCATTTCTGTCAGCAGAAATTTACGAAGGTATGCGTATTTATGGTCGGAAAAAGTCTGGCTATAACTTGGACCAAAGTGTAATGAGATTTACAAATATGATTGAAAATGCATTTGGCATTGGTTTTAGTAAAGTGCCACATATAACTGCTCTAGGATTGCCATTATCAGATGCTCATGGTGTTCGCAAAAACTTCGTTACAACCATTTCATCTAAGACCCTCATTATCACCATTGATGTTATGAAAAATGATTTGTATTTGTTACTCCAGTACACGAAATTATAACCGATTCTGAATTTAAAGTTAAAGTATACAGTGCTCTGCTATCTGTATAAAGTAATCAAAAATAGTTATTAATTAACATTAATGATTGAGGGAAACTAATATTTGCGTTATTCGCACCGCTAGCAGCACTTGTGCTTGAAACCAGCTGCATTGAGCAACCGTGCCGTTACGAACCGGCCAATGAGACGCGATTGAAATGTCTTCTTATTTTTCTTCTTCTTCTTCCTTCCAAGTATTAGGCCAAGCCTGTTACGATCCTATAGAAAATTTTCCCTCCAGCGATTGGAATTTAATGACAAATAACACGAGTTTTGATCCCTGTTAGGTTCGTCTTCCGGGCATATAGGCCGTGGTCCAGTCGTTCTTCTACTCGACGTTTCGTCTACTGCTGCGGTAGACATCTTCAGGAGATACTGCGTGCTCTCTGTGAACTCCTCAACAGTCGGCTGCAGACTGGCTGGTCGTTGGAAACTCCCTCCCTATTTATAGGCACGCCCCTGGTGGAGAGGCGGTTTTCTGCGCGGTCCGTGTTGCGTGCTGTTTTGTCCAGGCTGTCGCTAGCAGAAGTCATAGGCTTCGTTGTCGTATTGTGCAGTGCCGGGATCCAGATTTTGTTTATCTTCATGGTTTCTTCTTTTTGTTAAAGGAATTTTTGTGTTTATATATTTCAATGGCTTCTCTGTACAGTCTGGTGTAATAATGTGATGTTTGGGACAATACCTGTGTTTCTTCGAATCTTATTATATGTTCTTGGTTGTTCATCCAGTGTTCCGCTACGGCTGATTTTTCCTTTTGTTTTAGTCTGCAATGCCTCTTGTGTTCTTGCAATCTTGTGGTAACCATTCTTTTTGTTGTGCCGATATAAACCTGTCCACAACTGCAAGGGATGCGATATATACCGGCAGTACTTAACGGATCTCTTGTATCTTTGGCTGGGCGCAGTATATTGCTGATTTTTTGTGTTGGCTTGTAGGTTGTAGATATGTTATATTTATTTAATATTCGACCAATTCTCTCCGTTATAGTCTTGATATATGGTAGGTACACCTTACCCTTTGCCTCCTCCTTGTTCCCGTTTTCGGATTTGTATTTATTGGGATTTATGGCTCGGCGAAAATCTGTTTTGCTGTATCCATTGGATTGAAACGCTGCTTGGAGATGATTAATTTCTTCTTGTAGATACTGTGGTTCCGAAATCCTTTTGGCTCGTTCCACCAGGGTTTTAATTATTCCGCGTTTTTGTCTGGGATGATGGTTGGACCGCTTATGTAGGTATCTGTCTGTGTGAGTCTTTTTCCTGTATACCTTGTGTCCAAGTGTCATGTCTTGGTTTCAAATTACTAAAACATCCAAAAACGGTAGACTGTTGTTCTCTTCTCTTTCCAGGGTGAATTGGATGCTGGGACAAATGCCATTTAAATGTTGCCTGAAGTTATCAAGTTCTTCTTCACCATGCTCCCAAATGACGAATGTGTCATCCACATATCTCAGCCAAACTGAAGGTCTTAGTGTAGCATTCTCCAAGGCCTGTTTTTCAAATTGTTCCATGTAAAAATTGGCTATTACGGGGCTTAATGGACTTCCCATGGCCACGCCATCTATTTGCTCGTAGAATATTCCTCCCCATTGGAAATACGTTTCTGTGAGGCATATGTTATACAGCGCTACTATGTCTGGGGGAAAGAGTTCTTGCAAGTATGTCATAGTGTCTGGTATAGGTATCTTAGTAAATAAAGAAACCACATCGAAGCTCATTATTTTATCGTTTGGCTTGAGTTTCAGAGCGTCTATTTTTTCTATGAAGTGCGTGGAGTCTTTTACAAATGTGTCAGTTTTTCCAATATACGGTTTCAATAGTGAGGCGAGAAACCTGGCGAGTTCATATGTAGGTGATCCAATGGCCGAAACAATAGGTCTGAGTGGTGTTCCTTCCTTGTGTATCTTTGGTAATCCATACAATCTTGGTGGCAGTGCTTCTGATTTGTACAATCCTCGTTTAGTGTCTTCATCAAGTGTGGAGCTTTTGATAAGTTTATTGGATTTACGTAGAACTCTTGCTGTAGGATCAGTTTTAAGAATCTTGTATGTCTCTGGATCTAAAAGCTGTTGCATTTTCTGGTTGTATTGTTCTGTTTCCATGATGACGGTGGCATTTCCTTTATCTGCAGGAAGAACGATGATGTCTTTGTCTTCGTTTAGATTATGTAAAGCTACTTTTTCTTTTCGTGATAAATTACTCAACGGTGGTTTGGTTTTACGGAGAATGCGAGACACTTCGCCCCGTATTTCCTCACTCTGATGAATAGGCAGCTGCCTTATTCCGGCTTCTACATTGGCTATGATGTCTTCAATAGGTACTGTTTTAGGTGTTACAGCAAAATTTCCTCCTTTGGCAAGTACCGATATTTCTTCTTCGTTGAGTTGCCGGTCTGTCAAATTTACTACCGCTCTTGAGTTGGGTGGTTTATATCTGTTTTCTTGATGATTTTTTTATGTATTTTTGTTTTTGTCGTTCCGTGTTTTTCTCTATGGTTCGGCAAAAGCTGTGGTATGTGATGTTGTCCACCTTCTCCCAGTCTCTCTCACTGAGAATATTGCTAATCTTCAGATGTAAGTAAAAAAGTTCTTGATCATTCATCCCTAGGGTTCGTCTTGTATCATGAATTCGTTCTCTAAGAAGAGCCCGTTCCGTTCGTCCATATATCCTCTTAGCCTTTGTCGTTTTGAAGATTTGTTTGCATCGTAGAAATTGAGGGATAGTTCCCGTGTCTCTGCACCGTAGAAGAAAGCTTAAATTGCACAGAAAGCGTCCTTTTTTCTTTCTTAATTCTTCAAATTTCCGAATAGAAAGAAATACATCCTTCCCGTAGAGGTTGCTTATGTATAACTGTAGGCTTTCACGGGAAACGTCGAGTAGAAGAACGACTGGACCACGGCCTATATGCCCGGAAGACGAACCTAACAGGGATCAAGACGCCGGCCGTGAAAGCCTACAGTTATACAAACACGAGTTTTATTAAATTTGCAGCGAAATGACTAATGTCATCATATTTAATGTCAATTAATTTATATATCCTCCAATTGTTGTTACAATCCAACTGGTGCAACATAAGTACTTCCCTTGTAAGATCCATAACATCTGATTGAGGACAGGGTGTTACGCAGTGTACACGAACGTATGAGTACTTCAACAAGGATTGCTACCCAGGAGCGTGTGGCGGATTTTACATCGGGAATTACTGTATCTCTATCATCTCCAGCAAGTGCAAGCTCTCAACAATGCAGACTTCCCTCCTAGAGAGATTTTCTGCCAATGGATGCAACAACAGTGTATCCTGAACTCCCTGTTTGTAAGCAGCATTCCGTTCACGGATGAAGCTGAGTTTACTCGTGACGGTACTTCCATAACTGTCACATTTGGGCCGATGTCAAACCTAATGCAACACACGTGTCATGACATCAGCAGCGTTTTTCGTTGAACATCTGGGCAGTACTGCTCGGAGACCGCATATTTGGACCATAGAGACTAACCGGAGAGCAGCACAGGCGTTTTATGCGGACTATACTTCCAGATCTCCTTCATCATGATGATGTTCCACTGAATCAACGTCTGAACATGTGGTTCATGCATGGTGGTGCTCCAGCACATTTTCAATTACTTTTGTGCCGGCTTCTAACTCGAAGGTATGATCAACATTGGATAGGTAGGGAAGGGTCTGTGCCATGGCCTCCAAGGTCACCGGATTTAAATCCCATGGATTTCTGTCTGTGGATCATATAAAAATCCTAGTCTTCGCTACTGAGGCCAACTCTCTTGAGGAATTACGCTTGCGGATTGAAACAGCCTTCCAGTATTTACAGAATTCTTCAGGACTGCCTAACAGGATTCGCAACTCATTTCAGAGACGAGTTCGATGTAACATTCAGACGCGTGGACAACATTTTGAACACCTACTTTAAAGTTTAGAGATGCCATGTGTTCCTAGACACTGATGAACCGCAACAGAAAATGTGTTCTCTCTCGACAACGGTTGATTTGCGGACCATGTTTATTGGAGCTCTTCAGCTACTATTGACCTGTACTTTCCATGTGTGAATTATTGACTGTCACTTCTGAAACACCTTGTATATTTTATCTATTTAGCAGGTTTCACAATGTTTCACATCTTCGCATCCAATTAATCTACTGTTATTTTCTCCACATCTATCTGCCATTCCAATCTTCATCGTCCAGTCCTTTTTCACTCATGCTGCTTAAAACACCATCAATCTACATTATTTTTGGCCGTCCTCCTACCAAGCTGCACACATTCTAGTATTCTTCTTGGGAATCTGTCTTCTGTCATTATTTTTATATGGCCATAACTATCTCAGTGGCACTAACAAACCCATAGGTTCATGGTCACGCGGATATAAGCTCTCCATACATCTCTATCCTGAGCTAATGTTTTCCAATTAATTCCCTGTATAATCTACGTACCTCATCATAGTTAGTGTTATTCTCCCACCTCATCCTTGGTCTACCAACTGGCCGTTTTTCCCTCTGGTTTTCCTATAAGAAGCTTTCATACACGCTTTTCATTCCCCATTCTTACAACATGCCCTGCCCATCGCTGTCTACGATACTTAATTGTTCTTATTATATCTGGCTTCCTAATAAAGACCATGAAGTTCACTGTTATGAAGACTTCTCCATTCACCTGTCTGTTCGTCTCTCTTTGGTCCAAAATTTTTCCTAAAAACTTTATTCTCTAATACTCATAATCTTCTTTCCACCCTTCATGTTTCAATTACACAATAAACATTTTTGTTTAAATGTTTAACACTTAAAATAAAAATCCATGTTTCGCACCCATATAATATAACTGGTAGAATAATAGTTTTATATATTTTCAGATTAACGTTCTTTTGAAAGGAGTTGGGACGACAAGTGTCCCTGTAATGCGTAATAGCATGCATTTCCACAATTGAGCCTACGTTTAATTTATTTGTGCATCTCATTCCTATTTGTGATTATTAATAAGTTGGTAAGAAGCACTCGAAAGAGCATTAAGTTATAAGTTTATGATTTGTCTTTTATGAGTTCGTTCAGTGATCCTGTCCATATTCTGCATTGTTTGTAATGGTATCGCTCACACTTTTGGTCGCATATCTTGCATTCACACGAATCACTCGGTTGGTGGAATTTTGTATTTTTGCACATCTTGTGATGATATCCGTGTGTTGCTATGCCTATGATTCTGTGCCTTTGTGGTTAGTTACTTCCAGTCCACTCTCTGTTTACCATGGCATCTGAGGCGTAGAAATCTTCGTCGATTTCTTTTTCTCTCTTTTTTTTTATTATTGATTTCGTACATCTCAATGATGGATAAATCATATTTGAAGAGAAAAATTATACGCTCAGACCGGGACTTGAACCCGGGACCCTTGGTTCTCTAGACCAAGTGCTCTACCAACTGAGCTACCTGAGCAAGTACCGATCTAAACGCAAATCTTTCTCTATATACATTGTAATTCCCATCCACCAAATGCTGTGAAGCCATGCTTCTATCTTGCAAATGGCGGCTCCTTTATTAAGAAGACATATTTGGGAATTATACATTACAGCCAGTACGGCTTTTTCCAAGTTTTTATTATTGATTTCGTACATCTCAATGATGGATAAATCATATTTGAAGAGAAAAATTATACGCTCAGACCGGGACTTGAACCCGGGACCCTTGGTTCTCTAGACCAAGTGCTCTACCAACTGAGCTACCTGAGCAAGTACCGATCTGTTTCTTTTTTTCGATGACTTTCTTATATGGCTCCGTTGCTGGCAGTAGTATCCTTTGCCTCAGGCCCTCTAGGAAATTTGTGATTATTGTTCCTAGATATTTGAATTCAGCCACTTCCTCAACATTTCCCTCATTTGTCATTAGCTGTCCATTTCCAGTATATAATGTATTTCTACGCGTGACCATATATTTAGTTTTATTGATATTTACTTCCAGTCCCAATTTCTTAGCGTTACTCAATAGTGTAAATGTTTTTTTTTATGAAATCCAAATTGAAGTTTGAACATTCATATTTTGTTTAATTAGACTGTTTCTTATTTTATCTCTTCTAGATAGTCCAGCTGAACGCCTCCAAAAAGTCATTTGTACTGAATTTAATTTACATATTGTTCTAGATTTGTACTTCTTTTCAATTTATATTCTGGAGTCAATTTTATTCTTCTTTTCTGAAAGAAAAAAAATCATGTGTTTGTATTCCATAATGATCTGTCAGTATCTTCACTATAGCGTACAGTTAGTGTGTTTGCTGATGTTACTGTAAATTGCTTGTTATATTTACCACTTTGTTGTGTTGCTAATAAAAAAATTCACCAGCGAAACATTTCACAGTTGGCTGAGAAAGCGAGTTTGTCAATATGAACACTTGAGTAGTAAATATTGGTTCTCCAGATTTCCTTCCATCTCATTCTGAGAATGTCTTTACTTTCTCGTCTTCAACAACCAAGTCGTTCAGTTCTTTCGAAGAAGCCATTCTCCACTTTTTTTTCAAAACTTTGTGAATTATTCATGTGGTCATCCATTGTCCGGGATTTAGATTAACTTGTTCAAGGGAGGTACTCAGTAGGGTAGTTAGTTAAGGAATTATACTATAAATCGAAAGGTCGGAAGTTCGAGTCCGGTGGAGTCAGGAATTTTAAAGTAAACAAATTACGAGCTAAGTTCCAGTTGTACTGTATACAAACGTATTACTTCGCCGACTCCGTCTATAGGGGAACCGTGATATTACTTTTACCCGCCATTTGACTGAATTGTATATACGGAAGTGTCATCGATAGAATTTCTCTTAGGCAACATCGTATTTTACAGAAAATAAGATTGAATACAAGGTAAGATAGTACCAATATTTAGTAACTTCCATTTCTTATTTATTTATGACAAAAAATTTACGTGGACCTTCCTAATCAGACATTTACTATTTCTCCATGATTCGATAGATGCCCTTCATTTACAATTTCATTGCTAGGAGAATTTATGCTCCATGCTGACTCACCTATAAATTCTGCTGTTATATTCGCCACATCCTCAATGGCTAATGTAACATTTTTTTACTAAACATTCAAAATAATTTGTTTCTCCCCGCCTTTCAAAAGCTTTCCTTTCCAATGTTTTAAGAAATTCTACAGAAAATGGCCATTTTAAAACAACTGAAATGCCAACGTACTCTCCACCGCGCGTGCGTAAGAATACAAAAATGCTTATTTCATGTAATTGTACATATTTCAAGATTCTTCCATGTAACTTACATAGACATGTACTAGATAATATACATTTTTATTATTTTTATTTTCTCTATTCCGAGTGTTAGAGAGTGAACTACGTTTTCCTATACTCTTAAAGGTAAAAATCGTTATTCGTCCAATGAAAATACAGCAACACATCCGCTTTGTTTACATTACAACTGAAACTTAGCTAGGAAGAGGTATAGCTTAAACTTTCTGGCGACGCCATGGGCCTGGGATCAACGAAAATGAGTCTCACGCGTTTCTAATGGGGTAAAGGCGATCGTCACGAAGGACTGAGAACCGGCTGACACATCCTGCCAATTGTCTAAAAAAGGTATGAGCCTTAATATCCTACTACTCCAAGGTCTTCCAAATCCATAGGTTCAAACACTCTTCTGGCGCTTCATTATCATTTATCGTCCATCATATCATCATAAGTAATGCCACGAGTGATTTCCAATTTATTCAGAGGATTTGGAAATAAAGAGTGGCATTAGTTATGACTATTTAACAAATAAAATTAAACTGTTTACTTACAAATCATTATTTAAATATAGTTATTTTAAAATATTTATATATTTTGTGTAAACGGCGATGTTTCAACAAATGAGAAATGTTTGGTTATATTTAATGTATTCATCACTGCTACTTGATCATACTATTTATTGTCAAATAGGATCGCAATATTGTAAGAATACACCCTAGTGGAGAAAACATGAAACAAGGAGGGGCTTTCTTTATTTTGGTAATCAAAATTCGATAATTGTCTATGTGAAACACGACTGTCTTTGGTTTGTAAAAGAAAATTCATTGAAACGTGATTGCCCATTGACGCCCATTTGGGGCATGAGTTAAATTGTCAGGATAATGTAACCCCGCTTTCCACGCGCCCCGATTATAGGAGTTCATTAAAGTTCTTTGAAGTGCGTTAAATTTCCACAGTACTAGGACAGGAAGCTAGAAAACTTGCAGAAACAATTCAGTCGCATTGGACACGCATCATAGGAAAATATTAACTGAGGATAGGGGTGTATAGATTTTCTATCTGCGCGGTCGTGTACTTCAATATAGTGCTAGTAAGTTATTTATTTCTTTGTTTATTTGACCCTTAAATTGACAAAACACTTATTTCTCGAGTCAGTTATTTTAATGTGGCGGACCGCAATGAAAACGAAATGGTGCGTAACTGTTATTGTTAGATAAATTGTCAAATTCTAAAGAAATAAGTAATCTCTTCTCGTTGGTTTTCGTCTATTTTTATTAAAATTATTAAATGAATGAAGCCAATTGATGTATCTCATAGGATACATTTTGAATTTAAGGGTTAAACTGGTAGAATTAAGACCATGTGGCCTTCTCTTCCACTCACCAGGACAAACATATGTTACATTAGAATATAGCAATCACAATTAACTATAATATTAACTAAGTAATTAACTCTCTGGCACTATCGAACCCTTAGGTTCATGGCCGCGCGGACATAAGCTCTCCATACATCCCTATCTTGAGCTAAAGTTTTCCAATTATTCCCTGTATAATCTACTTCCCTCAAATCATGGATAATGTTATTCTCCGACCTCATTCTTGGTCTATCAACTGGGCGTTTTCTCCCTGGTTTTCCTACAAGAAGCTTCCATGCACGTCTTTCGTTCCCCATTCGTGCCAGATGTCCTACCCATCGCCGTCTACGAGACTTAACTGTTCTTGTTATATCTGGTTTCCTATAAAGACCATGTAGTTCACTGTTATCAAATCTTCTCCATTCACCTGTCTGTACATCTCTCTTTGGTCCAACAATTTTGCTAAGAACTGTATTCTCAAATACTCGAAATCTTTTTTGATCCCTTAAAGTAAGAGTCTACTATCTATCTATCTTCGGGTTTTTACAGCTGCTGCCGTCTTCCCGTGCCAAACCTCCAAAGCCTACGGTCTTGGGCATCTTCGATGCTTAGCCCTCTAGCTTGCATTACTGTCTTCATGTTTTCCTTCCATGTTAACCTTGGTCTCCCTCTTTTCTTCTTTCTGTTAGGATGCCATTCATATAGTTGCTTCGACCATCGCTCATCTTCCATTCTTAAAACATGTCCTAACCAAGTAAGAGTCTACTCTAATATTAAATACTAAATGAAAATATGATCAATAAGGTAATAACTCTAAGATTAAGATCGAATACATATTAAGGTTAATGATAATTAAAATTAAGACTAAAACTAATAATAAAATGTACACAAGCAAGATACATTAAATTATTTGGTATATTGTCCCTGTCTAATGTACATAAGAAATAAAGATTATATATATTCCACCCTATGTCAGAGACTGCCAAACTTTACCATCTTTCAGAAATAAATTGAAAATAAAATCACTAACAGAAACAACTCACTAATACTACTTTTTAAGAATTAATAATGCGTTTTTGCATTATTTAATAAAAATAGACTTAGGATTTGTTAATATATTTACCTAATGCCTTGTATAAAAAGCGTAGATTAATTCATTGTAGTGTTTTTTTTTCTTCTTCTTTTTATGCATAGTAGATTCGAGCTGTTATTCCTTTTTTTATTCATTGTATCATTAATTTAATTTTAATTGTATTTAGTTTCATTCTATTATTAGACATTAATTTCATTATTATTCAATATGACAGATAATTAATTGTTCAATGACTATTATTGTAACTTTTTTTTCTATTCATATGTAACATGTTTGTCCTGTCTAATATGACTACTATTGTAATTTTTTTTGTATTCATGTGTAACATATGTTTGTCCTGTTTTATATGACTATTATTGTATTTTTTTTGTATTCATATGTAACATATGCTTGTTCTGGTGAGTGGAAGAGAAGGCCACATGGCCTTAACTCCACCAGGCTAAATAAATCTATTCTATTCTATATTAAACTAACTGTCGGTTATACAATATTTAAAGCAAACAACTCAAAATATTTGTTAATCTTAATACTATTTTTAATATTTTACATTTACATAGTAATTTTGCCCGAAGGCAGGCTCTTCACTGCAATTATACCATTTTCATGCTATGCTTGCAGCGTTACTAGGGAATTGTAGGTGTAGTACTTCCCGTTGCTTTCCACACCGGTGAAGGATGATGATGGGCATGTAATTTCGGGGACCGTTTGGGCCTTAAAGTTTTCCTGACATTTGTCTTACAGATGAGGAAAAACCCCGATAAAAACCTCACCCAGAAAAACTGCCCCGACCGGGGATCGAACCCGGGCCCGCTGCGTGACAAGGCAGCACGCTACCTCGAGACCACAGCGGTGGACATTCTTAATATAATAAATTTAATTATTGATTGTTGAATAAATGCCATAATGAGGTGTACAAGTTATTAAATCATTTTTTAGTTTTTTTTTGTAAGGATGTAGTTTGACAGTCTCTGACATAGGGCGGAAGGGAATTCCATGTTCTGGCAAGTGAAACTGTAGAAGATAGTGAATAATACACAATATGTTGAGGAGGGATATAAAGGGCAATGTGCTAATGGATCGTCTGTCGGATAGTCTAATGAAGCGGCGTGATAAATAATTAGGTTGTTAGTTTAAAACTAGAGTGAGGGGAAATAGTACGAAATGTGAACTTACGAAGAAACGAACTTACTTTATTTACAAAGTGCGAGAACTGGCTCAGGCAATGTAAAGATAGACGGCAAGCTAATAATGCTTATTGTTATATTTACATGTTTTTCCATTCCAAATTCTGGACACATATTTACCAAGTTATTCATCAACGCGTTATCGAAATGTGTAGACTCATCACAATTTATAAACAAGATGCTTATTTACTTTTGATACTACAGTACAGGAAATTTTTATACTCCGAATTTTACACAATATCTATGACCAGAGCATGGAACTCACTTCCCATCACTATCATTATTTAAATCCATATCTTCAGTATTTAAATCCATATAAAACCTGGTTGAATGGCAGACAAGGCCTTAAGGCCTTATCTCTTCCTAGTAAAATAATGATATTATTATTATTATTATTATTATTATTATTATTCAGAATTTTGGTTATACCTATAAATATTAATCTAGAAACATTTCTTGCTTCCGAATTATCAGTCAACACATCCGCATGTGGTTAACATCCAGCCAGTATAGGGATGACATGGATCAGTAAGTCAAGTCCCCTAGTCGTTATAGCTGGTTTTTTCAACTTGGAGCCGCTACTTATTGTAGCTACCTAAATTCGCCATGATGCTGGATGGGCACCGGTCCCATAATTACCGAAATCCGTGGAATTGTTTTCCCGCCATGGGGATTCGGACCAGCGCATATCCCGTAGCTCTGCGCCAAGGCATGATGCTTTAAACCACTCGGCTGCAGGGCGGGACAATTATTTGCATTATCCTTGGAAATTGGGCGACTTCTAAAACTGTATATTCAATTGTGAAAGGACACTTACTGTTTAAGAATTTTGCGGAGAGTTTTGAAGTTCAGGGGATGGGGTGAGAAAAAATCAGGGCATGAATGACGTTTGTATGACGTCAATTTGACGTAATTATTAAGATATTTTGTGTTCGGTGGTGTTGTGTACAAGAGGTCAGCTGAAAGAGTGTGTTTGTCTTGTATTTAGAACTCGCTTCACTGCTGCTAAGTTCCTTCTCTTGTTTTTCAACCAGGTTAATAGTTACGTTATTCTAAAAGGTAAGTTCTGTTTACTTCAGTTTTTATTTTGGGGGCGAAGAACATCTCCATTGAGTTTACTATGTTTATTCAAGGCCTATACCAGTAGGCCGTGTATGTATATTACAATAGTTACTAGTTATAAAAGCAGAGATTTAGTAACGAGATGCTCAAGTTAGAACACGACCGAAGGGAGAGCAGCGAGTTACTAAATCTAATTTTGTAACGTGTTGTCTACAATATGTTATCTATGATTCGAGTATTTTAGTATAAGTTGTATGTTTAGTATATTTAATGACTTCTATTTCCTGCGGAAACGATAAGTTTAGAGAAAGAGTAATGTGGGCTTTGAAAACAAAAAGACGATAAATCAAGAAATATTGTTACATTCTGCAATTTTCGGTGCTAGTTTCACATGTTACTGAACCTAATTTTGTAACGTGGTGTCTACAATATTTCATCTACTTTCAGAGTATTTTAGTATATGTTGTATATTTAGTATATCCAATGAAATTTATTTATTGCGAAAACGATATATTTAGGGAAAGAGTAATGTGGGCTTTGAAAAAAAAGACGATAAGTCAAGAAACATTGTTGTTATATTCTGCAATTTTCGGTGCTAGTTTCACATGTTACTGAACCTAATTTTGTAACGTGTTGTGGTGTTGTCTACAATATTTTATCTATTGAGAAACGATATGTTTAGAGAAAGAGTAATGTGGGTTTTGCAACAAAAAAAAGCCGATAAATCAGCATTTTTTTTAATGTCCCAGGTTGTCCTTTTGAACATTTCTGGTGTTCTCCCCTGGCATTGGCGTAATTTAACCCACTTCTGAGGTTGGGGAGCCTGGAAGGCGGGGTTAGTTGCCCCGATGATATGATGGGTGATGATAGTGGTGTGCCAGGAGAGTCCTTAATCCTAAGCTTAATCTAAGATGAATATGAATGATGATGATTGGGATGGCCATATGATGTTCGGAGACCGTTTGGGCCTTAATGTTCTCTGGCATTTGTCTTATAGGTAAGGAAAAACCCCGATAAAAATCTTACCAGGAAACTATCCCGACCGGGGATCGAAACCGGGCCCGCTGCGTGATAAGGCAGACGCTACCTCGAGACCACAGCGGTGGGCACAATCATTGTTGTTGTATTGTGCAATTTTGGGTGCTAGCTTCATATGTGAATTTTAAGTAAAAATGGAGAAAGTGATTTTCACGGTGCACCAGAAAAAAAATTTTAAAGCAGGCCAAGATGTAACTATTAATAATATTTACTTCCAGAAAAGTGAAGGAACATTTATTTATGTAGTTATACAAAAACATAACTAAAGTGAATTTTACGTTTTGTTGAACCTGTATTTTATGTTTTGATAGCTGTTTTGTTAGAATATAAAGTATAGGTTGTGTTGCCTAGCAACTACGAACTAAAGCGTCAGTGATTGTTATAATAGGAGGTAAAATTATCTAGGATGAAGTTGGCATGTTCCTCGCATTGTTTTAATCTTTATATACAGAGTGTAAATTAATTATACCGCACAAATTTAACTGCTTGCAGAGGGGTATTATACAAGTAATTTGAAATAGGGAACCAGTGGTCTACGAGGGCAAATGGGCGATAGGGAATCAAAGTAATCGACAATTAATGCAGATAAATCTATAGGAGAGTAAAGTAGGAGAGAAAATTATACTAGAATAACTTCGAATTTTAGTAATAATTCCGAGATCTTGATTGCTAATAATTCATCTACAACGTTTATGAAATTTTGGGTTATCAAATTCCTTAAGATTTCGAACTTAACAGATGATTGCACGCCACTACACTGGTTAAAATAGCAGCGGTACAATGAGAGCCTTAGCTCAGAGTGAAACACGCAGAATCTGTGTAATTAACGTGTGGCTTAATGGTCAAAGCGATGGATTTGAGTTCGAACATTGATGGCTCAATCACGGCAGACCAGTTTTTTTCCCCCCTTTCCTTCTTTTTTTTTCTATCCCTGCGTGTGTACTGTGATATATTAAGTTTGAAATGTGTTCAGTATAGGCATGCGCAAAATACCTATTCCCATATTGGTTATTATATTAACATCTGATTAGAAATGATTTCAGTATCAGTCGCATTACATGAAAGCATCATGGAACATCTTTCCAGTTATGCTGAACTTTCAAAACTTTTAAAATTCGTATTAAAGCACCGTTGAGGTTATGTAATAAGATATTAAATATAAAATTTATACCTGGTAGGTCAGTCGTCCTCAACTAAATTATTAAACTTCATTAAGTAGTTCCAATAGTTAAAATGCAGAAGATGCAATATTGTTTTTCAAAGGCCTCCATATTGGAAGTACTTAATGAAGTTTAATAATTTATTGAGGAGGACTGACTTACCAGGTACCAATTTTATATTTAATATCTTATGCTGAACTTGCCGAAATACATCTGCAGCATAAGGTAACGGTGCAAGAGCTGCTTCCATATATGCGGAGCGGTATCCGAATAGATGCCATCCTCACCGAACAACCTTAGAGTCTCTTGATAGGCGTTTGGGGGAGCATGGGACGTTGAAAGTAAACAGAGTAGACGCCGGTGAAACAATTACGCGCCGCACTGCAGAGGTCGAAGAAAATGTTCTTCATAGGGTGGAAGATGTTCCTTCTAATAGTACTCGTGCTGTTCCACGTATAATGGGCACGAACCATCAAAGTGTATGGGAAGCCCTGCACGAAGACCAGCTCTATCCCTTTTATCTGCAAAAAGTACATGCCTTACAGCCAGTGGACTTCGCTAAACGGGCCCAATTTTGTAATTGGGCTTTGTTGCAGAAACCGCACTTCTTTTCCTCGGTGTTATTCATTGATGAGGCAATATTTAATACGGATGGGAAGGTTCTGAAATGAAAGAACAGTAATATGTGGGATTATGAAAATCCTCATGCCCTCTTCTAGAGGGGTCACCAACAGAGATTTTTGGTGGACGTATGGGTAGGCGTAATTTCTGACCACATCATTGGCCCCTACCTTCTTTTTCAGAAATTAAATATTGTAATTTATAAGCCATTTTTAGAGCACGACTACCTAGATTGCTAGAAGAAGTTCTCTTCGCATCAGGCTCTTCTACCAATTTCTGCCGGAATGTGCGAAATCATTTGGATGAAGTGTACCCGGCCGTTGGATATAGGAAGAGGTAGTTCACTGTAGTGTGGCCACCTCGCTCTCCAGATCTCTGTTCCACTCGATTATTTTTGTGGGGACACCTGGAAACATTGGTGTATGCGACCCTTGTTGATACAGATGAACTGTTAGTTGCACGAATAATCGCAGCATGTGATGTAATCCGCGAGACGCCTGGTATCTTGAACGGAGCAAGAGAATCCTTTAGTCGTCGATGTCGTCTGTGTTGTGAGAATGAGTCTGCAGGTGCTTTACTTTTTTCTGGTTTGCTCAAATTTATTGCTTTTTATTTCCCAATAACGTTATGTATGTCATGTGTATATTAGGGTTATAACTTTTGAACTTTTGTGAAACAAAATATTTCCCGTGTAATGAATGGGTGAACTTTTGCCTAAAATCGTTGAAAAAGGCCTTAACTTCACAGAGCTTCAAAAAAAGGTCACCCCCAAATCAATATTTTGTTTCACGATATTTTTAAAATTTCTATTAAATCTATTAAATTAATATATTGTGTAGTACTGGTATATACACTGCTCAAAAAAATTAGGGGATATTGTAGAATAACCTATTAAGACTATTTAATACACAAGTGATCTTCTTGGTGATATAATATTAAAATATATATGTAGTCAATATGCCCATTTCACCAATTAATGTTTTAAAATTGTCAACAAGTTTCTACAGCCAAGCTGTCATTCTCAAGACCAGATATTGACTCAAATCAATATCTGGTCTTGAGAATGACAGCTTGGCTGTAGAAACTTGTTGACAATTTTAAAACATTAATTGGTGAAATGGGCATATTGACTACATATATATTTTAATATTAAGACTATGTTTTTAGGAACAGTATTAGATGCAATCACTTTCTATTACTCCAAAAGAATGTCAACAAGAGTTTGAAGTCATTACGTAACATCTGTACCACACCATATGTCAAAGAGATCCTGACTAGGAATATGGCAAACAAACAAAGCAACATTAACATGGGTGAAAATGTTTCTTTAGTATGGTGTATGGTCTCCTCGAACGGCCAGCACTGCCTCACACCTGTATGGCATTGATGCAATGAGGTTAGCAATGAGTTCTTGGGGGATACGTGGCCACTCTTCCATAAGAGCAATGTGCAGCTCTGGAACAGTTGTGGGAGGTGCTGGTCTGCCTGCAATGCACCTGCCTAATGCATCCCACACATGCTCAATCGGATTTAAGTCCGGGGAGGAAGCTGGCCATTGCATACGCTCGATACCCTCCACTTCCAGCATGTCGTCCACAAAGCCAGCTCTGTGGGGTCGTGCATTATCGTCCATAAAAAGAAAAGAATCACCTATGGCATCAGCATAAGGCACGACTAAAGGTCGGAGAATCTCATCTCTATACTTTACCGCAGTCAAAGTACCACCTTGGATAACGTAGAGGTCCGTACGTCCACCACTACTGACTCCTGCCTACACCATCAATCCACCGCCACCATATGGGAATCTTTCACGTACAAAAGCTGGATTGTTTCGTGTCCCTTTTTCCCTCCAGATGAATACACGCCGACTATCACATTCCATGTTGAATCGCGACTCAACAGAAAAAAAGAACTGATCTCCATTCGGCATGCCTCCACCCACGATGTTCCTCCGCCCAGTTTCTGCGATCTCTATACAGTGTTGTGGAGTTAACCTGGTACACACCGTGGGCGTACGGGCATAGAGACCACTTCCATGCAGTCGATTAGGGACAGTTTGAGTTGACACCCTGCGTCCTGTTGCTGTTTGAAGTGTATTTCGCAGTTGAGTCGCATTCTGCTGTCTATTCCGACGGGCTGTTAACAAGAGGTAACGGTCATCCCTTGCTGTTGTTGCCCTTGGTCGACCTTGTCCGGCTCTTCTGTGAACAGTATGTTCTTTGAAAATGATTCCAAAGACTGGAAATCACGCTTTGAGACACCCCAATGGCTTGTGCCACCTCTTGTTGTGTCTGTCCAGCTTCCATCCTTCCTATGGCCCTCCAAGCCATTGGTTCAGGTAAATCACGTTGTCGAGGCATTACTGTCCCTAAGGCAAGTCATTCATTAACTGAAAACTGGACTGGATTTAAAAACAGCAACAAAACATTCACCCCCACACCACCCTTTCACCTCAACAGTACAGACACTGCCCTCTGGTGTGGTACCGAGGTTACGTAACAACTTCAAACTATTTTTTACATTATCTTGGAGTAATAGAAAGTGATTGCATCTAATACTATTCCAAAAAAACATAGTCTTAATAGGTTATTCTACAATATCCCCTAATTTTTTTGAGCAGTGTAGTAATGTGTAGTGCCCTTACTCGTTAAATTTGGTATCTATGATTACTAGTGAATGGAAACAATATCTTGTTTTTATTTGCTGGGAATACATGTCACACAAGAAAAGTTATAATGCCAGTCAGAACAATAAGGAGACCTGGACGAATAATCTAGTGAGATTTCAGCAGTTACATAGAAGAACACGAAATGCGCCTTCAATAGATTCTTCACTAGAAGAATACTGCAAGATGCCTCTTCAACTTCAAATTATTGGAAGGTATCAGTTTCTTGGGGCAGAGATCAAAAGAATAAATGAGAGAGTAGCGAAAATGCCTGAAGAATTTACAAATTTGTGGCGAAATAAACTTAATTCTCCCCATGTGTCAAATCAAGTAATACTTACAAAGTACATAAAGTACTGAAGACTTATGATGAATATGTAAGGAGGGGAAAGTTTGATACTCTTGACCAGCTTTTTGATATTACAAAAGTAAATGGCCAAAGGTTATCTACTGAAGACAAAAGATTGTACCAACTATAATTGGAAAACAGCAAGTGAAGTAGCACGAAAGGAGAAATTCGTTCTTCAAAGAGGCAGACACTCCCTACAGAATCAATTTCAAAACGTGTTGTTGTCAGATTGCGAAAAAAAAATTACAGAAAAGGTATTTCCATAGGTACCTCAATTTATCGGTTGTCAGCATCGCATTCTGGGCAGAATACTACGTTTAGTGATGGATCAAGAACTTGCTGAGAATACCAAGCCTCCAAACATTGAATACCCATTTGTGTCTAAATTGGTGAACGAGTATGAGGGGCTAAAATAATAATTTGTAAATGGAAAAGAAGATATCCTCGATAAATCGGGGTAGAAAGATGACATGAAGTTCTTGTAACATCTAACATGTGCGTTTATATTCTTTGAGGAAAAAAGACGATTTTTATTCATTAGATTCCAGAATATTTTAAACATCAGTAATGCTAGATGGAATTCAAGTGCTGTTCTTGCTCTACTTGCGTGTATACTTATGCCTACTACAAGAATTGCATTGATAAAGTGTGCAGATTTTTTTCATTTGACTGGACAGACTATTGGTTTAGTAATCAGATGTACACTTAGCGACAAAAAGAATGGGCCGACTCTTGATCTCGAATATTTCAAGTTCTAACGCGCGATTCACACGAGTCAACAAATTGCACAGTAGAGCTACAATACGTTTTCCTTCTTCCCTTGAGTATTCTTTCTAAACGCAACAAGGCAGCGAAAGCGTAGCTCAGTGCTTAGTGCCTTGATTCGTATACAAGAGGTCGCAGGTTCGATTCCCAGTGAGGTTAATTGTTTTAATTGTTAAAGTGTTTTCTATTTTATTCGGTATATTCATTCTTAAAGAAAAAAACGTACTAACTATTTGGAAGTATTAATATTTTTATTATTAATATTATTATTTACTTATTTAGAAACAGGTTTATAATATAATAAACAATCTTCCTATGCCCAAAGCGTTTTAAATTTTTATCCTCTTTCTCCATTCTTCTTTATCTCTCATTCCAATTCTTCCAGACCTAGCTCCCTCATATCTCATCTTACATCATCCATCCATTTAAATCTGGTCCACCTCTCTTTGGTGGAATCCATTCCAAAGCTTGTCTGGGTAATGTTTTCTCTGGCATCCTACGTATATGACAATACCATTCTAGTTGTCTGTATCTCACAAAATCTAATATTGAATTTTGGACTTTCATTTGTTGTGTGATGATTGTATTTCTGATTTTTCCAATTTAGAATGTCTAGTTGAGCGTCTGTAAGAATCCATTTCTGTAGACATAAGCTTGAAACTCAAATTTTTATTCAGATGCCAAGTTTCTGCACCGAATGTTAGCGTGCTTCGAATTATGCATTTATGAATTACTAATTTGGTATCTGTTCTTATCCCACAAAACTCCGTTTAACAATATTATTACCGATCTGCCTTTTTGAATTCTATATTTTATGTCATTTTCTTGGGGACATTTTGAGTTAATTTTGATCCCCAGGTAATTACATTCTTCACATCAATTGATACATCCCATTATTATTATTATTATTATTATTATTATTATTATTATTATTATTATTATTATTATTATTATTATTATTATTATTATTATTATT
Organism: Diploptera punctata; assembly: GCA_030220185.1. Classification (NCBI taxonomy): domain Eukaryota; kingdom Metazoa; phylum Arthropoda; class Insecta; order Blattodea; family Blaberidae; genus Diploptera; species Diploptera punctata. The sequence continues at coordinate 146,080 of JASPKZ010010662.1, read as the reverse complement.
ATTATTATTATTATTATTATTATTATTGTTATTGTTGCTATTATTATTATTATTATTATTAATATTATTATTATTGTTTATTATTATTATTAATTTTTATAGATGACGGATAACAATAATAATAATTTTTTATCATTATTGTCCATCATCTGTGAGCTATTATTATGATGGACTTGACATATATAAACTAAATATTTTAATTGAAAGTTGAAACTTTTTCTTCGCTAATAAGTAATAAATAAATAAACAAGTAAATATATGAAGCTATATTATATTTCATTACATACATTTATAGCATTATTATTAAAACGTGGTACTGCACGCACAATTAAATTTATACCGGTCGCTAAATCGTGTTACAGAGGCAGGAATATTACTTAAGATAGTGTAAAGTGAACATAGATTATGTGACAGGAATTAAATGTTTAGGATGTATTTTGCGAAAATACAAATGAATAAAAAAAATTGTCGGAGGATTTGAACGCTGGCTTTCACATACATTTAATCTTGTTGTAAGTAGTTTAACCATCTACGCTATTCGAACGTCTGATACTAGTTGCCGTGTTTACTTTTACACTATGAACGATAGTTGAACTTCATTTAAAATGTCGCAATTTGAGTAGTATTGCATTTGTCCAACACTCTTAAATATCTAGAAACACGTCTCCTACACTGTTCTTTAACTATTTAAGACGATTAAAGCCAAATACAGCGCATTTAAAACATTTAACAGTGGGTTACCTCGTGAACCTCAGCTATGGCTTTTCGAGTATGCGCAGTGGGTCATAAAAATAACTCTGCCTTTTGAAGCGGCTTATTCTTTTTGTCGCTAATTGTACACCCTTAGACAAAAAAAATGAGTCATCTCTTGATTCTATCAACCTATCGGGGAACTTCGTGAGCACTCGCAGAAGCCTTATTCACATTAATACGTTTTCAGTAATTGTACTGTGGTGTTTGCTAGTTAAACGTAGTGCACACTCAAGTAACGTAAAAGAGAGAGCTTGCCTTTGTGTGTTTGGTCGAGCGGTTTAACTCACAACATCTGCGTTCGTAACCTCATGGGTTCGATTCCAGTTCTACTTTTTTTTAACTGAATGTTAGGATAGCATTTTGCCTGTAATATAGTTTCATATTTAATTTTATATTTGAGTTTTTTGGCTTTAATGCACACACAAAACACACAAATGAAAACCTTCTAATAATTAAATGAAGAAAGAAAACAATATCTTCTAAATTAAAAACTTTAACAAAAACAAAATCAATATCGGGTTATGAATCCTCAGCATCTATTGCCGCCCTCATTCTGCGGGGCATTGATGCAAAAAATTTCTACAGGCACGTGGACGATCGGCTAGAGCATCCCAGGCGTCTTGAATTTGTGCTCATAAGCCATCTTTCGTTTTTCGTGCATCTGCAGGCTAATTAGAGTTCATCTCTATGTCGTGACCTGGCCCTCGGGTAGATCAGACAATTTGAAGGTAGGATTCGTTGTGAGTCCAAGAACTCCAGTGAATGCAGAACTTGATTTAATATATTTATTAAAGACGATGATTAAAAAGTTACAATATTGTGCCTCTAACTGTCATAGAGACGAGGTCGGAACCATGAAGAATAAGCCCTGATGCCAAGGGCATCAGCCGTTATAAACCCTCTGATAAGCGGGCGTGGCATGGACGCTGAGTTGGAATGTATCACCCTCATTTCCAAATAAGGACATATCTCTTCTAAAGTTACGTATGCAGACTGGAATTTACCAGCCATATTATCTTACTGTATTCAACTAGGAGATGGAGAGTAATCTTATCTTGACTCGACGCCCCTGTATTAGACTGGGGGATGGTGAGTAATATTATCCAAACTCAACGCCCCTGCCTGTTTCAACTTGAATATCCACATGTAATTATTATTATATATTAGAGTGTCCAGTACGCAATTTTCCTTCATAATATAATATAAATACATTCTGATTGTTAATTCAATACTTTAATATATACATATGGATTTTATGCTATTGGCTAACAGTGCAATAATTAATTAGTATATGCGGTAATAATGCTACAGCCAGCACACTTTCGCCCTTAAGATAAAGCAATGGAGCTTAATTTTAAGCTTCTTTCTTTACTCTATTAGGATCTTGAGATTTATTATTATTATTATTATTATTATTATTATTATTATTATTATTATTATTATTATTATTATTATTATTATTATTATTATTTATTATTATTATTATTATTACTTACTTACTTAAGTAATTTGCAAATGTATGAATAACCTAAAAGAGAACAAGTTACGCATAAATGTGAACGTTAAACACAGTAATGGAATATTTGCGAACTTGCACTGGACACGTCTATTTGTATTATCCTTTACCTAAAATAAAAGAAAAACATTACATATTAATGACATCAATAAGTGATCACAAGTTACATATATGTTATAAATACAGTACATTGTTATATATATATATACTTTTCGAACATAGTAGTTACTGTATAGTATTGCTTTGATTTCTCTCTTTCAAACGTCTGTCCAAAGTTCTTTTTAATATTTGTTTATTTCTTTACTTATTTTATGATGCACTTATTATTTCTCGTGGTCACTTTCACAGTTTTTTTTTTTACTCGGTTGCACACATCTGTTGTTCTTATCACTATGTTCTCCATGAAGGACACGGTTTTTTCATTTTACTCGCGGACCTCTTACGAGATACGATCGGAGCCTCTTCTTCTTTAGAATCTTCGTCATCTATTGCTGTGAAGTCCTTGGTTCGGTCTCCGCTTGTGATAGGTAGTGACACAGTGCTTCCGTGATAATGAACATTGCCCGTGTGTATAGTTTGTTGTAAAAAGCAATGTTTTCTCATACCATCGATACAATCCATGGGTTGCCATTTTTTCCACAGCCAAAAACCAAATTTTCTGCAAGAGCTGCAACAACAGCAGCTACAGCAAACTGCGATGAAGATTACGGTGGTCAGTATATCTAAGGTTGCTGCCATGACACATAACCTAATTTCATTGAGTGCTCTAATTTCCATTTCTCATCATTAATCATATCGTTAACTTCATCAATTTTATGGCTCGTTACATTCAGATCTTCTGTATGCGAAAGGACATTACTCATTGGAAGGTTTAGTTGAATTTTATCAAGGAATTTCAATTGGTCAGAGGTTAGACAACAGTCAAAGTCAATTGGGAGGATAGGAGTGATATCAGGAATGGTAAAATTTTTGGAGATAGTAGAATATGCATAAATCGTAGTATGAGCACTGTAACCTTTACATCCTGGGTTCAGTCTCAGTTTTCCTCGTCCTTTCAATGTAATGGATTGTGGAGCTTCGTTAGGGCACAGGAACGTGAAGATCTCGGGTATTGGTGTCACGTGAAGGAACTCGTTCCCCATTAGCCTTAACCATAGTGTGTTCTTAAGTTCCATCATGCGATGTGAGCATGAACTCGGGACCGCCGTCGTCGATGGATGCACAAGTGTTGCTTCGCAGTCTATACCTTCTTTATAGATAAGTATTGGCTCCATTTCCTTGCAGACATGTTTAATTTTATTTAATTGGAAACATGTATCGATTTGGTATTGTGTCAATTTTGCGAACTTCTGACGTAATGGATCGCTGATAATGTAGTCCTTCGTAGTTTCTAAGCAGATGTACTTGGACGTATCTCCTTGTTGTCCTTGGGTTGGGAAGGGAATGATACGGTATAAATGATAATGCTCTGGTAGAAGTAAGGGAACTTCAATAACATAGACAAGGTACTTATCTTGTAGGTAAATGTGTGTGGAAATTATTTGAATTAGTTCTTGAGATGGGAGGTTAACCGGGTAATCAAGTCCACTTAATGTTTGTTCTTTTCTCATCAATTTTCTTATCTTTGATGGGGTAATAATTTGTGCCTGCAATGTGCCATCTTTAGAATGAATAATTGCCTCAACAATCAGATTAAAAAATTCGCGAGTACTTTCTATTGTCCGTTCAATTTGCAATACGTGTTCCGATAACATAGCTATCGATTGAGTTTCGTCATATATTTCACTAGAGATATTGTTTACATGTTGGGTTAATCTTGCTAAACCACTCTTTAAAGTTTTCTCATTCCTATCAACACCTCGCAATGTTGAATTAAATGATGTTACAGCTGATTTTATAACTAACATCTGGTCTTTTGCTATTCTAATAAAATCTTTTTGCTCACCTTCTAGCTCGTTAATCTTTCCTGTATAATACTCGGCATCTTCACTACTTAATGTTCCAAAAAGAATTTTAGTAATTTGGCCTACGAAATTTAACACACCTCGCTTCTTACGAGTACTACTTGGTTCGACTTCTGTGTAGTCTACTACAATATTCTTTAAGTTTTCGATCTGTTTAATTTTATTGTTAATGTATGACTTAAAAGAAATACAATCTGTATAGCGATACCATGATCGACTCTTTATTGACTCGCAAAAATTGAAAACTAATTTAGAATGTTGTTTTACTTGGTTTAAAGAATCTTTAGCCTCCTGCATATTTATGTAAGTTAATAATTTCCATTGAGATGAGTAAAGTTGTACGTAACCTCGTGCGTCAAAATAAACATCCGCGGTTTTGTTGATGGTTTTGTGTTCGAAACCTAGTGGGAGTACTGATGGTAGTACAAGGACTAGGTTAATGAGTATCGGCAGAATCATCCTGCAAAGAAGAGGAAAAATAAGGTTTCACTCTGTTTGCATGTACTATTTGAATCTTACTTTTTATTTTAGCTACCCTTGAATTCCTATTGTAATTATTCTTATTTCCTATGAACTGTAGTGCAAGTGTACCGTTATCATTGACCTTTACAATATTGTAAGGTCCTAACCATGGACAACTTAGTTTCTTAGACACTCCAACCTTTGTTGCGTCGTTACTTAATAAAACCTTCATACCTTCTTTGAATTCTACATGATTCGCTTTATTTTTATCGTACCTTTCTTTTTGACCTTCTTTTATTTTCACTAAGTTTCTTTTTGCAATGTCATGTGACACTTGTAACCTATATCTGGTATCAGCTATTAAATCATTATAATTATATAGTGGGGTAGTGGGAGGTTCTTGCAACGCTCCTGGAAGATTTGCTAATCTACCGTACAATAATTCAAATGGAGTATACTTTGTAGCTGTATGTGGAGTGGTATTGTAAACAAACGTTGCGAATGGGATCCATTTTTCCCACTCTGTCTGCTTATCCGTACAAAAACAACGAAGATATTCTACTAACACTTTGTGTGACCTCTCTAGTGACCCGTTGCTTTCAGGATGGAAAGCTGATGTTGTAATTTTATTAATCTTAAATAATTTACACAGTTGTTTGAATAGATTACTCGTAAAGTTAGCGCCCTGGTCACTTAAAATAATTTGTGGAATTCCATGCACAAGACATATCTTTGTAACGAATGCTTCCGCTACCGTATTAGCTTCCTGGTTTAAAATTGGGATCGCAATAATATATTTAGTAAGGTTATCCTGACAAGTCAAAACATATTTACATCCGTTTTCTGTCATCGGTAAGGGTCCTACTATATCAATCGCTACTTTAGCCCACGCTTCTGATTGCGTATCTGTGATTGCTAACTCTTGCCTTGTTAACGGCCTTGTAGCCTTGTTTCTCTGACATACATCGCAATTTCTTATATAATTTTCAATTTCTGTTTTCATATTTTGCCATGAAATGTATAGTTTTTATTCTTTCGTAAGTTCTGTGAATACCTTGGTGTCCACCAATAGGGCACTCATGCATTTCTTTAATTATGTTTTGTTTTCGCTCATGTGTTAACTCACTTTCATTTATTAAGAGACAGAGATTCGGATCTCTAGATAAAGCGTCCGCATTTGTATTTCTTTTTCCAGCTTTATATTGGATATCATACTGATACTCTTCTAACAAGAGGCGCCATCGAAGCAACCTCGAACTCGGGTCTTTGACATTAAAGATCCATGTCAATGGCTTATGGTCTGTTACGATTGTAATATGGCGTCCTAAAAGATAAGGTCTGAAATGTTTGCATCGCCATACTATAGCAATTAGCTCTTTTTCCGATAGTGTATTTTTTCTCATGACTGTTAAGTGTCCTTGACCCATATGCAATTGGCAAATCTTCTCCTATCTTACCTTGGCTCAATATGCAACCAATAGCATTTTTACTTGTATCTTTTGTCAAAATGAATGGACTTGTGAAATCTGGGTATTGAAGTAGTGGTGGGTTTACTAATTTTAACTTTAATGCATTAAAAGCTTCTTCCTTATCTGTCCATTTAAACGAAACGTCTTTTTTTAATAGCTCGGTCAACGGCCTTGCTAATGAACTGAAATTTGGAATAAATCTCCTATAGTAGCCTGCTAGTCCCAAAAATGATTTTATTTCTGTCTGCGTCGTCGGAGCCGGGAATTGAACCACAGACTCGACTTTCTTAGGATCTGGTTTAACACCGTCTCCTGACACAATATGTCCTAAATAAGTTAATTCTGTCTTTAAGAACTCACATTTTTCTGGCTGTAACTTTAATTTATACTGCCGAAACCTATCGAAAACACTTCTTAATTTCTCATTATGCTCCTCTATTGTTTCTCCGTACACGATCACATCATCAAGGTAAACTAATGCTTTAATACCAATTAATCCTGACAAAACAGTATTCATTAACCTTTGGAAAGTCGCGGGCCCTGCCTTAAGCCCAAATGGCATCCTAGTATATTCATAATGTCCTGTAGAAGTACTAAATGCTGTCTTTTTCCTATCACTTTCCGCAATTGGAATTTGGTGATATCCGCTAGCACAATCAAGAGCTGTAAAATATCTTGACCTACCTAGTTTGCCTAGAATGTCCTGAATACAAGGGAGGGGGTAAGAATCACCTATAGTTACGTCATTTAATCGGCGAAAATCAATACATACCCTGTATTTGCGTTTATTGGAAGCGTCCATATTTTTTGGAACAACTAAGATCGGAAAGTTGTAAGGACTCGAACTCGGTACTATGATTTCGTCCTCTAACATTTGTTCTATTTGCCTTTGTACTTCCGCATTGTGCGCTTCGGCGATACGATACGGTTTTACATGAATGGCACGTTCCGGGGGAATATCTGGTGTTGGGATAGAATGGACCGCACCTGTCGTCTCAGTAAGCTTGTCCCCTGGCAGATGAAAGATATCCACATACTCGTGACATAGTGACCTTATGGATTCTTTCCCTTCTAATACGTGATCTAGTCTCAGCTGTTCATTAAGTAATGTATGTCTTTTTTCGTTTGATTTATTTTTAGATTGAACGTTTACAGCACAAAAGAATTGGGTAGGGGGTCTCTCGTATTTTAATTCAACTGGACCTAGTTCACTTTCCTTTTCAGTGGTATTAACAATACAAACAATTACTTTATTATTCTGAACTGTGGTCAGCACATCGCCTATAAAAATACCCGGTTTAATTTCTTGCTTTGTTACCAAGATATCGTCTCTCTCATTTAATGGAAGTTCGACAACCTTTTCTGTTCTGGGAGGGATCTTTATCACAGCCTGACCTGACTTAAAGTTTAATTGTACGTCATACTCTTTCAAAAAGTCTTGGCCTATCACGACGTCAAGGTTTTGTGGGAGGTCATGCACAACATAAAAGTTATGAATACACTTAAATGTATTATGGTACACTGGCATTACAATTCTACCTACACATCTAGTGTAGATCCTGTCACACCCTGTAGTATCACATTCACCTTTTCTATATTTGGCACATTTACTAGAGAGTTGTATCGAACGAGGGACACTTGCGACCCTGTGTCAACGAGTGTCCGACCACACTTTAAATTATCTCCTCGGAGATTGATTACCATTAGATCATCATTATGTGAACACCCTTGGTTCACATCCAAACTCAACACATGTGTTTTAACGTCCCTTATCTCATTTTCGTGTACACTTATTTCCTTTACCGTACTTATTTGAGTTACCTGTTTTTCATGGGATCCCATCTCTACTACGCAACCTGCCTCTTCATCTTCGGATGACCCCGGTTGCTTGGGCTCCGTCAATGAGAGTTTCCCTGCCGGCCCTGTGCACGACAGTCCTTTGTTTCGTGTCCCACCTTGGAACACGTCCTATACCGCGGAGCGTCTCGGCACTCCTTGGCAATGTGCCCTTCCTTCTGGCACTTAAAGCAAGTGACATTTATTCGAAAAGACCTATCTTTCCTGCCACTACTTCCTCGGTAATCAGTTCGATCTCTCTTTACAAAGTTATTAGTTTTCTGTGGCACACCCTGTTTCTTATATCTACCTGACAATATTGCGCTTTCTTCCTCTAAAGCAACCTCGATTGCGTTAAGGAGAAGCATGCGTTCGTCCCTAGCTCTAACTACAGTCTGAATTCTTTCCTCATGTAGACCCTGTATAAAACAAGCTTTCGTAATATATTTTAAAAATGCTATCGCACCTTCATGATGTCTGTCGGGCAAAACTCTAATCATGGCTTCAGTCAATTCAGTCGACATAGTGTCTATTCTACTGCCCCAATTTGCAACACCTTCACTTTATCCTTGTTTGCTATTAAATAATTTACATGCGAAGAAATCTATTGTCCTACGCACTGTATAGTTTTCCTCAATAATTTGTTTTATATCTTCCCAACTTGACCTATCTGACCTAGCCAATAATTTTGTTTTAGCATCACCCGTTATTTTAGACTCAACAAATTTAAGCATCAAATCATAATTATCTGGATTAATGACCGAAATAGCAGTCTCGACATTTGAAATGAATTCTCTCAACTCTGATTTATTACCATTAAACGGTTTATTAATTAATTTAAGCCTGAGGAACACTAATATAGTTAATTTCATCGTTATTACTAAGGGAATCGACGCCTGCGTTCTGTAATGACATATTGCAGCACTAATATCAAAACACTAATTTAGGATAATAGCACTGAATTTAAGAAACAGGTAGATGAGTATAGACTTGATTATCCTGGGCTTACCTTCAGGTTTTAGGAGTGGAGGTTGAACAGGGACCCTCGGGTTATTGATCAGCCTCGTTGATGTTCTTATTCACTGTAGCCGTCCGCTCAGCTCGGGAATGGTCTTTGGAGTGGTACCGTCTCCTCAAGTGGATCTCCTCGAAGATCTCTCCATTCTCGAACCTATGAACCGTCGCTAACGATCCACCGCCGCTGCCACCAGAATTTTTGTCGTGACCTGGCCCTCGGGTATATCAGATAATTTGAAGGTAGGATTCGTTGTGAGTCCAAGAACTCCAGTGAATGCAGAACTTGATTTAATATATTTATTAAAGACGATGATTAAAAAGTTACAATATTGTGCCTCTAACTGTCATAGAGACGAGGTCGGAACCATGAAGAATAAGCCCTGATGCCAAGGGCATCAGCCGTTATAAACCCTCTGATAAGCGGGCGTGGCATGGACGCTGAGTTGGAATGTATCACCCCTCATTTCCAAATAAGGACATATCTCTTCTAAAGTTACGTATGAAGACTGGAATTTACCAGCCATGTTATCTTACTGTATTCAACTAGGGGATGGAGAGTAATCTTATCTTGACTCGACGCCCCTGTATTAGACTGGGGGATGGTGAGTAATATTATCCAAACTCAACGCCCCTGCCTGTTTCAACTTGAATATCCACATGTAATTATTATTATATATTAGAGTGTCCAGTACGCAATTTTCCTTCATAATATAATATAAATACATTCTGATTGTTAATTCAATACTTTAATATATATATGGATTTTATGCTATTGGCTAACAGTGCAATAATTAATTAGTATATGCGGTAATAATGCTACAGCCAGCACATCTATTTGCATCTTAGCCCATACATTTTCGATTGGATTCAACCTGGTGAACAGCGAAATTTTATTTGCCTTTTCCTTTAACAATGAAATAAAATTTCGCTAAACATATTTCAGAAAGCGGCCACAGTTTCAACAATATCGATAATACAATGTAAATTATACACAGAGAAAACAACAGACACAAAATTAACATTTTACAAGAAATCGAAATTATCAAGAAGGCCAAGAATACAAACATTCTCAACGAAAATGTGCCTAATAAGCAAAACCCTCTATTAGACATACGGTTAATTCAATACTACTACTACAACTCCAGAAGATGAAGCATGCATCGAAAGGCCTAGAGTGAAATCAACGAAAATTTTAGATAGTTGAGAATGAGAAAGACGGTAGTATACAAGGTAAAAATAAATAATAGTTTAAACAAACTAAAACAACACGCTTTATTAGAAAACCGAACCAAAAAAATGAAAAATAATTTTATTTTCCAAAAACGCTTGGGATAAAATTAAAGTGGTCAACAAAAAAATAATCTCCAACACATCTAGAATAAAACTAGAGTTATCTACAAAAAATAATTTTAATATCAAAAGCGTGGGGTGCTATATATCAATTAATACTTATATTTGATAATAAACAGATATTGGTAAAAGTAAAGTCTCTAAGAAGAAAACGTAAAAACCATAAAAAGCACCCAACGCTTTGATGGTAATTTTTTTGTAGATAACTCTAGTTTTATTCTAGATGTGTTAGAGATGATTTTTTTGTTGACCACTTCAATTTTTCCCCCAAGCGTGTTGGAAATTAAAATTATTTTTTTTTTTTGTTCGGTTTTCTAATAAAGCGTGTTGTTTTAGTTTTTTAAACTATTATTGATTTTTTATTTTTTAGTTTGGTTATCTAATAAAGCGTGTTGTTTCAGTTTTTAAACTATTATTTATTTTTTTAATGTTTAGTTTAATTGATTGTCATAAACCGGAATCCCATAAAAATTTAATTGCTTAATACTTTCCTAAAAAAACATCCGGCCCGGATTTGAACCAGCGACCTATTGATTGCTGAAATTATATACCACTACAGTCCACCGCTCTACTAACTGAGATCTTACAACGATTGACTAAAAAGTCGATAAGTCCGTAACCTATTACACAGGTTTTTATTATATTGATTTTTCGATAATTCTGGCCAGGATTTTAGAAGAAAACCATGAAATTATTGTATTGTCATGGGTCATTTACAAGTATACAAAGTTTCAAGTCGATCCAATGTTTTTAAGTGGATGAAAATCGTGTTCAAAGATTCCGTTACATAGATACAGGTTCGTTACATGGACAGATACAAGTCAAGGTAATATAAAGCGTGTAAAAATATATAATTTAACATTGTTATAACCTCAACGGTATAAAAAAATTATGAACTTAAAAAGTATAGATTAATTCAAATGTCGAAATAAAATGTAGTTACTTCATAAAACTTTTTCAATTACAAATATCACGAAAAAAACTGCGTAATTGAAGACTCGAACCTGCTCTCTTCATTAACAGAAACAGCTGACCGCGTGCTTTACCGCTGAGGCTATTGGGACACGTAAGAAGAGTCTTCAGTTCATGTCACATAACACAGTAGCTCAGGGACTTCACAATTATGACTAGTTTCCTAGTTTGAACCGCGCTGTGCCTGTGCCGAGTATGACTTAGTAGAAATGTGCGCTCAAGAGATGACTCATTTTTTGTTTTTTTTTTGTCGAAGGGTCTAACATCACTATGCAAACACTTCAAGAACTTGTCAAACATGTTAAAGCCTTTTAAAAGCCTGAACCTGAACTTCAGTGGAAATCATTGGAAGAAGGAGTCCATCTGCCTTAAGTATACCAAGAATAAATCAGTGCGCCGAACGTGAAATTAAAAATTCCCGCAAGAATTGTATTCCTTCCTTGAAAAATAAAGACAAACTGCATCTCCGATTCTTTCTAAGCAATTAACAATAATATACAATGATTGTACAAGTGGTTGAACACTTTTATCTCTTTTGTTGTTTGTATTACAATATATATATGGTATGATATTAAGCTTGCATTGCTCAGTGTTAAACATTTAATTATAACATATATATATAGTATTTCAAAGTAATCAGCCAGCAGTGAAATATCAATTTTGATTTCGGGGTGACTTTTTTTAAAAAGAATATTGAAATGACTAGTCGATCTTTCGTACAGAGGTAAAAGTTCATCAGATTACGATACAGGAAGGTGAGGTTGTAAAAAAGTTATAACCCTAGTGTACATACACTGTATCTCTTCGTTATTACTCTTGTGCACTGTCATTATCTAAGTACATAAGTACTGCACAGTACAATTACACATTTTATTTGCGAAACCTTCAATATGTGTATTATTATTTACAACTTTTCAAACAATTTTTCTACAATACGTATGTAGATAGTTTTGTAATTCTGTACATTACAATACAGTCAATACCGTATTCTGTAAAATAATGAATAAACAATTAAACCAGAAGTAATTCTACATACATAACTAATTTACAGTACGTACATAATCAAGGAAGAAAGGGAAAAACAATTGAATATACTGTATGTAGTTCCAAACGTGATGCATCAATCTTACATTTGCGTTGGTAGTAAGACTGCTATAACCACACAGCTACTTGTTGCAAGTTACAGTCTCTAATATATTAGAAAATACTCTTCTCAAGACCCTTACAACATTAGCGTCTTAGATGCATTATTGATGAGAAACTACCAGATTCACAGTTTGAGTTCAGAAGTGGGAGATTAACGACACAAGCTGTACATTGTCTCCAATCTGATATAGAAGCAGCCATAGCAAACCCTGGAGGAAAGCTACATGCTATATTTATTGACTACTCCAAGGCTTTCGACACAATAAATAGAACCATGCTAATGAAGAAATTGAAAATGCTATAGGTCTAAAACACTACCTACTACCGCCTATTAGAGACCTCCTCACCAACAACTGGGTGATATAGGTGACGAATATGATACAGTAAACTGTTGAGGTACTACAGGGAGACCCGTTAAGCCCCTTGCTGTTCATTTTAGCTACAGCAGACATCATCAAGGCAATAAAACCTGACAACGTTAACCTGCTTATGTACGCAGATGACATGGTATTGACCTCAACTTCGGATAGTGATCTGCAGAAAGCCTTCAACCAATTAGTGGACTGGGCAAAAGAAAATGAACTGACACTAAATGAAGAGAAAACAGTCTCCATGACCTTCAGAATAGGGGGCAGACGAACCTAGAAAAATTAGAGAAACTAAAAGCAACATACCTAAAAAGGGTGCTCTGTCTCTCCAAATACACGCCCTGACGACTTGTTTATGAACTCTCCAGAGAACCATTCTACATAGAAGAGCTGAGGCTGAAGTTCCTACTACCAGTGACACCAGCTTACCAGGACCTCCTGCAAGAGCTCCACGAAAAGAAACGCAAAATATGGGAAGAATTCTATATTACTGACGCCATGACACACCGTGAATGGACTCGAGGAGGATATGAATTGCTCCGCACAGTGACCAGACTCGCTGTGCATGGATTTCACCACAAGCTGTGCAGCAACCAGAGATTCCACGAGCCCGGCCCAGACTGCGTGTGTTCAAGATGTGGCGAACAGTGTGAGAAATATCATGTGTTAAACTGTAGGATAAGATCAGAATCGTTGCTGAAACTCTGCAGTGACTAAAAACAATCTTCTTTGCACGTTGTGCGCATTTCTTATTTAATTAATAAATTATTTCCATTTTGAAACTTTATCAGTGGTGTGCCAACCATTTTACAAATTGAATCATAACTTGGACATTTTTATTCGTAGACCATGAATTCATTATCACAAAAAGCTTATATAATACCCCTCTACACATAGTTACATTTGTGCTGTATAATTAATTTACACTCTGTATAAAAATGAGTGGAAGTCTGTCTGTTCTTTATGGAGTCAAAAACTACTTGACCGATTTGAATGGGGTTGTAGCATCATTTAGATAATGTTTTGGGACAATTAATGTATATAACATATTAACATACGTACTATAGGGCCAAAGTTAAAAAATTGTGCATAGGTGCACAAAAAGTATTTTTATTTTTGGACGCTTAAATGACTTACGTAGCCTAAACCATAACAAATACACACAGAATTGAATATCTAAAAAAATCTACAAAAAAAAAAAGCCCGCGACAGCATAATATCTATTTTATACGGGTAACTCACAATAACCTCACAATAAGTCGAGCCAAGTGCATTAGAGGTTGAAATGGCGATAGAAAAATTGAAGATGTATAAAGCATCTGATTCAGATGAGATCCCAGCAGAACTGATAAAATCAGAGGGAGAAAAATTGATGGAAAAGATACGCTGGTTGCTTAGTATGATTTGGGAAAAAGCTCTTCCAGATGAATGGAAGGAATCTATTATCGTACCAATTTATAAGAAAGGAGATAAAACTGATTGCAACAACTACAGGGGCATCTCATTACTTTTAACTTCGTACAAAATTCTAACAAATATATTAGTAAGCAGACTTACTCCTTATATTGATGACATTCTAGGAGATCATCAATGTGCATTTAGAAGAAACAGGTCTACAACAGATCAGATTTTCAGTTTAAGACAGATTTTAGAAAAGAAATGGGAATATAATGGTACTGTACATCAACTATACGTAGACTTCAAAAAAGCATATGATTCAATTAACAGGGAGAAGTTATATAGTATCCTGCTGGAGTTCGGAATTCCTAAAAAGTTAGTTAGACTTATACAAATGTGTCTAAATGGCTCAAAGAGTAGGGTACGAGTAGGCAAACAGTTTTCATACACTTTTGAAATCCAGAATGGGTTGAAGCAAGGAGATGCACTATCTCCTCTACTATTTAATTTTGTACTAGAGCATGCCATTAAATCTTTAGAGAATGAGGAAGGCTTACAACTGAATGGTATTAATAAGCTGTTAGTTTATGCTGATGATGTAGTACTACTGGCCGATAGCGAGGATATACTAAAGGCGAACACGCACACACTATTGAGTAACACTAAGAATTTAGGACTGGAAGTAAATATCAGTAAAACTAAATATATGGCCACACGTAGAAGTTCTGTATATAATGGAAATGGACAGCTAATGACAAATGAGGGAAATTTTGAGGAAGTGGCTGAATTCAAATACCTAGGAACAATAATCACAAATAGGAATGAGATGCACAAAGAAATTAAACATAGGCTCAATTCTGGAAATGCATGCTATTATGCATTTCAGAGACTTTTGATGTCCCAACTCCTTTCAAAAAACGTTAAGCTGAAAATATATAAAACTATTATTCTACCAGTTATATTATATGGGTGCGAAACATGGACTCTTACTTTAAGGGAGGAAAGGAGATTACGAGTATTTGAGAATAAAGTTCTTAGGAAAATTTTTGGACCAAAGAGAGATGAACAGACAGGTGAATGGAGAAGACTACATAACAATGAACTACATGGTCTTTATAGGAAGCCAGATATAATAACAGTTAAGTCTCGTAGACTGCGATGGGCAGGACATGTTGCGCATATGGGGAATGAAAGACGTGCATGGAAACTTCTTGTAGGAAAGCCAGAAGGAAAACGCCCAGTTGGTAGACCAAGAATGAGGTGGGAGAACAACATTAATTATGATTTGAGGGAAGTAGATTATACAGGGAATGATTGGAAAGGATTCGCTCAGGATAGGGATGTATGGAGAGCTTATGTCCGCGCGGCCATGAACCTACGGGTTCGATAGTGCCAGTGAGTAAGTGAGTAAGTAACTCACAATAACCATTTTTGTCTTTCAGCTCATACGAAGAAGATCGGGATAAGTAGATTACCGGGCAATGCCGGATAATCAGAATAGATTAATACCAAAAGTTAAGAAGGTAATTAAGGACATTCGAAAGTAATATAAAAATAAAATTAATTAAGGAGAAAATTTCAAAATATAAAACGTACCATGACACAAAAGGAATTAATGCAAAGGAGAATGATATAAACAAACATTATGCAGGGTGTAACAGGACAAAGTAATGTGGATTATGGTCATGCAGAGAGGATATATTTTTATTAAGGAACATATAGTAGCAAACACGTCGTGTATGAGTTATGCGCAGATGAAGGTGTTCACCCGTAAGGGTCGGAATTGAATACAAACAATTGTACGTGTATCATTTTATTGAAAAAGACATGTTTTTACAATAAGTGTTCAAACAGTCGACCCTGTGCCTCATGGCAAGTTTGATATCGTCGCAGCAACGATAGGTCAGCACGGCCGAGCACGGCAGGATTCTTTTTGACGTCGACAAAACACTTATTGATTGACCACTTATTGTAAAAATAAGTCTTTTTCAATAAAATGATGCATGTACAATTGTTTGTATTCAGTTCCGACCCTTACGGGTGAACACATTCGTCTGCGCATAACTCATAAACGATGTTTTTGCGACTACATGTTCCTTCATAAAAAATTATCATCTCTGCATGACCTATCATGCCAATCGTTTGTCGGTGAGGTGCTGTTACACCCTGTATAATAAATAAATAAACTAAATCAAAGTAATTAAATAATTAGACTATTTAACTCATGCCCCAAATGGGAGTCAATAACCAATCACGTTTAAATTAATTTTGTTTTACAACTAATGACAGTCGTATTTCACCTCGCTCTTTATCGAATGCTCTTTACCACTTCCTGCTTTAGTGATAAAGAAAGCTCCTTCTATTTAATATTCTGAACAGGTCAGAACATTATTTTGCAGTGATTGACTCCCCAACAAATACATCGAATGTAACAAATAATTGACAGATTCCTTCGAACTACACATTTGATAACTGTGTGTCCAATAATTGTGTTTTTAAGTAATGATTTTACCGAGTTGTTTCCTAAAAAAATAATTAATAACCTATATCGTTGGTTATAATATACAGTTTGATATGTATAATGTTTTCTCTAATAGGGTGCATTCTTACGATATTACGATCCTATTTGCCAATAAATAATATGACCAAGTTGCAGTGAATAAACAAAATGAAACATAATCACACATTTCCGATTTGTTTTCAAACATCGCCGTTTACATTAAATATGTAAATATTTTTAAAATAACTAAATTTAAATTACGCTTTTTAGTAAACAGCTTAATTTTATTCGTTAAATCGTCCTAACAAATGTCAATCTTGATTTCAAAATGCTCTAGATAAATTCACGAGTCCGTGAATGTATCGATAATTTGGAGATCACTCGTGGCATTACGTACGATAATAATACAAAGCAAAAAAAAATTACGAGACATGTTTATCCATTATCTTTTGTGGTATTCATTTTTTTTTTCTGTTTGATTTAAGTTATCATTTCTTCTCTAACGATGGTATTTTTCATTTGGTCATGTGTATAACCTGTTCCTCTTAAAAATTGAATTGCTGTTGTTTATATTTTTCTTCTGTCTGATCTGTTATTGGTCTGTTTCCACAGACATAATTTTATAAAATTTAATCAGAGTTTCTCTTTGTTGTCTAAGAGTTCTTCTTATGGTGTCATACAACACTTTATAGCATATTGCGATATGAGTGAAATTAAACATACCGTAGGCATCAATTCTGGAAATGGATGCTATTATGCATTACAGCATCGTTTCCCAACCTGTGGTTCGCGAAAATATTTCAAGGCATTCGCCAAAACTTTTCCGTAATGGCGGGTTTCGAGGTTAGGTCTATTATTGTTTCCTTCATTTCTGCAGCATTGCAATAATAATAATAACAATAATAATAATATTTTATTATAGAACGATTCCATGAAAATGTCATACCGGGATTAAAATTTTGAAATTGACACAGGAATAATTTTTTGGCGTAATATATATCTTTAAGGATAAAATTTTCTGATTCTATAAGATAATGTTCCATAATTGTAATATTTTAATCAAATATTAGTGGTGGAACTTGTCATATTTCAAACCTGTAAAAACACGCAAATTTTACAAATTTGTTGTTTAATAATTTGGTCGTTTTAATTCGTTTTATTTTACAAACTCTTTTGCTAAACCATACTTTGGTCCTCCCTAGTCATAAATGTAATAATATTAATTGCCTTCTAATGTTCTATATACCTTAAATGTGACCTATAATTGTTAACTGCAAGCCATGATCAGTCAGACACAAAAAACGTATAAAAATTACTGTACACAACATAATAATTGATGGAATAAAATTTCCCCTTGGATTCTACGTTACCGGTACACAACTAACAAAGTATTGAAGACACTTTCTTGTAAAGTCGTTACTTTTTCCGCTAGTGTCCCGTGACTGACTGACATTTGTCCTATCGTATATATGCTAATACGCATGCTACAGTCAGTTACTTGCTGCACTCCGCTGAGGATTAACATAAACATGGTTTAGGAAATCTGGTAGACTGTTCGGCTCAGATGTTCCATAAAATAATTACTGGCCCTTTTTCTATGTCAATTTGAGCTAAAAGACAGCAGAAGTGTTTAAATATATTCAGGAAAAAGGTTGCAGTAAACGAAGCAGCCATACTTGTTGATTTCTCAGAAAATTATACCTACAAAGAACAAAATGAGATCCAGGCAGTTCATTGGAAAAATTAGCATAGGGCCTTTCTTAATATTAACTACTGTTGCCTAGTTTATATGGAAGGTTCAGAAGAAATACTTTGTTCTAGTGTCAGGTTATGTGACACATAGCAAGTGTGCTACAGATGTTTGCTATAGAAAAGTGTTTTTCTGAACTATAGTGATTTCTTAAAAAAACTTGAGGTGATACAAATTTTCAGTTGGAGCAGCAGGTAATAGAATAGGCCTATACATTTAGCAATGTGACACTGCTTACTCGCATATTTGGATTTTGACATAAAATGGAACTTCTTTGAATCGTAGAATGGAAAGGGGGCTATAAATGCGATTGACGGTCAAGTAAAAAGGATGGCACAGATGTATGAAAAATCGGGAAAGAAGATACAAAACCGTGCAGAATTATGCAATGTGAGCTGTAAAACCAACCAAATAACTGGAGTCACAAAATTATATAGAAGAAGGAAAGAATTTTGTAGAAAAACAATTTGAATATCTTGCATCTATCACAGACTCATTGCGTATACAACGTGAAAGCGTTGGACCCGTATGTTATGGAGTATGCACAACTGTCAAACAATCAACGCAACAAATTCATAAGTTCGTGTGTTAAAAACAACTGAATGGCGTGACAGGCATAGAAAGCCATTAGCTGCTAATCTCACATACAAGTATATCAATCAGAGGTGAACAATAATCTAATCAACATATAGGGTGACATGTGGTCAGCATGTCGCATACTCCAGCCATTATGGCTGGTTCTCTCTTAACCGAAACCGCTAAATATTGTAGCTGCCCAAATTCTTCATGATTCTGGGCGGGCACCAATCCCATTGTGGCCGAAATTCCATGAGAAAATTTCTTCTCTCACGAGGCTTTAAGCAGTGTTCTCTATTGAGACATCTTGACTCAAACCATTCAGTTACAGCGTGGGACTTCATGCGTGACAGGAAACATTTTTATTAATGGGTCAAGTC
This sequence comes from Diploptera punctata, assembly GCA_030220185.1. Classification (NCBI taxonomy): domain Eukaryota; kingdom Metazoa; phylum Arthropoda; class Insecta; order Blattodea; family Blaberidae; genus Diploptera; species Diploptera punctata. Next base: position 126,623 of record JASPKZ010010662.1, on the reverse strand, counting down.
AGGTCAAGTTAGCGGCGAAGACTAGGGAGAGAAATGCGATCTCATACATCGATGTTATGATGTGAGTCATCAGAATTCGGGCTAATTAGAGTTATGTTTTTATTGTTGTTTAAAAGTAGAATTCGTCAGCAATTGTTTACTAACTACAGCTTACTAATAAGGTTTACGATAATTTGTTTTTAAAGTACATGCACTCTGATAAATAACTAACTTATTAAGAATGTGTATACATTCTGGGGCGCTTAAAATTTTTATTTCAGTGGTTCAATCTATAAATCAAAAATATTAAATCTTACATCTGGTAAACTGTAATAAACTCAACTCCAAGCGCGACAGGCCTAGAAAGTTCTTGGTTTACAAACTGGCTGCTGGCCTCACGTCCACACATGTTAATCATAAAGGTACACGATCATAAGCCGGTGTAGGGGTGACATGTAGTCAGCATGTCGGGTCACCCAGCCATTATAGTTGGTCTTATCAACCTGGAGTCGTTACTTATTGTAGCTACCCAAATGCCTCACGATGCTGGGTGGGCACCTGTCCCATACTGGCCGAAATTCCATGAGAAAATGTCTTCCTCCATGGGGACTCGAACCAGCGCAAGTCCCATAGTTCTGCGCCAAGGCTTCTTGCCTTAACCACTCGACTATGGCGCCGGACTAAATTGTAATCAGTTACTATGTGTGTGTGTGTGTGTGTGTGTGTGCGTGCGTGTGTGTGTGTGTGTGTTTGTGTGTGTGTTTGTGTGTGTGTGTGTGTGCGTGCGTGCGTGCGTGTGTGTGTGTGTGTGTGTGTGTGTGTGTGTGTGTGTGTGTGTGTGTGTGTGTGTGTGTGTGTGTGTGTGTGTACACACATATGCATACAATTTTAGTAGGTATATTTAACAATAGAGAAGGCACTTTGTTATTAGGTATTTAATAGTTTCGTTATTTTTATAATTTAAAATGGTACATGGTAAGCGAGTTAATTTAATTGAGCAATTCCACATGTGACTGACTGACAATTACAATACACTTTTGCAGCAAAATGGTTGCATAAATATTACAATTGATTGAAATTAGGGGTGTTGTCTACGTGATATGATAGAGGAATGGTGTGTGGTTAAGACTGTACTTAAATATGCAACTGTTGAAGAAAATCAGTGCTATTTATTATCTATCAAAGTACGTGTGACTGACTGACATAAATGTCAACTCATCAAGCAGCTTAACATGTTCATCTGCATCATTCTCTGATGCGTGATTCCTAATTCAATTTTCCAAAATACCGTTTGGAGGACACATTTCAAGTTACATTCTCAATAAAAAACGAAACAAAAATCACAATTAAGACCAGAGTTATAACCTAATATGTGATGTATGGCTGACTGACTAAATTCTGTGACTGACTGACATATCTGCATTTTATTAAGACTTTAATATTGTGGAGCGGTAAATATTATACAAATATTACAAAATAATATGAAATTATAATAGATAAGTCCACTGCTGTGGTCTCGAGGTAGCGTGCTGCCTTGCATGCAGCGGGCCCGGGTTCAATCCCCGGTCGGGACAGTTTTTCTGGGTGAGGTTTTTATCAGGGCATTTCCTCACCTGTAAGACAAATGTCAGGAAATCTTTAAGGCCCAAACGATCCCCGAAACCATATGGCCATCATCATCCTTATCATCATCATCATTCTTCACCGATGTGGAAAGCGACGGGAAGCTACCACATCTACAGTTCCCTATTAAAGCTGCAAGCATGGCATGAAAATGCTACGATTGCAGTGAAAGACCTGCCCTCGGGCAGAATTACTATGGATGGATAATAGATAAAAAGCGATAATATGGAGATGAATAAAGAACTTCACTCATTTTATCATGTATAGGAAATGTACAATTTGCTATGCTTTAAAAAGATTAAATAAATAGTGTAATTTATTTAACTTGGTTACCATATATCATTTTATATTTCACAAAATAAAGAAAATATTAACTTCTTAACAACAAAGGGCCTTCTCTATAGTTAAATTTGCCTAATATGAGTATAATTTTATTATATCCATATTAACTGATTAAAATTTATCTGATACTGTTAATAGATTGAACCATTGAAATAAATAAAAATGCTGATATGGAATTTGCATTGTTCGTTCCAGAACACTAAAATTAATTTTCAGGCATCTGAACTTTAAAGACAAAAAAAAGTTAACGAAAAAGTACAGTATACAAATTATTAAAATTTATATTTAAATGTGGATAATTCTGTTATAATTCCTTCAAAGCAACTGATTACAAATTATATTGCTGACAAGCGTTCTATTTTTAAACTAAACAATTGAAAGAAATCTCTAACTATGCGCGAAATCTTACTTTATGACTGATCGTTCCCAACTGGCGCACATAGTACAGCGTCGTCATACGTATTTTCACTCTGTTAGTTTCCAATAACGCTACGCCCAATAATAATTTTCTTTTACACTGCCGGTTATACATACTTAATCACATATACGCCTCGCCAATTTGATGTTTTTATACAAGTAACTTCATATGATTTAAAACTGTTGTTGCAATCAACAAGCATGACTCTGTTTCACAAAGTGAATGCTAGCACAATGATGTGGCAATATCGCACTGTGGATCCCCGATAATACGACACACATGACATGTCAAAGGTCAAACTAATGCGAGAACTTTTGAAGTTCAAGTACTCCCACACACACATTTAACACGTAACATCTGCACACTTGTTTTTGATTCCAGTACACACTACTCTAGTGACATATTGAAGAATCGCATGAGGAATTATTTAAATGCTACTAATAAAAATATAATTTTCTTTCACACACGATACTTGTGAATTTTTCAATTGCGGTACGACACAATAATATACATATTGAAGAATCGCATAATGAGGAATTATTTAAATGCCATTAATAAAAATATAATTTTCTTTCACACACGAAACTTGTGAATTTTTCGCACTGATTATTGATTTAAAATGTGTGCATATTCTATAAAATACGGCTTCAACACTTTCACATGGTGAACTCCATGAGTTGCCGGAATAGGTGCAAGATATTGAAATCGCTTTTCTAAAAATCTGTGTAGCAAGCAACTGAGTGCACCATGCGTAGTAGCAATATAAATAAGAAAAAGTCAGTCACGGGATTCTAGCGGGAAACGTAATTACTTTACAAGACAATGTCGTTAATACTTTTTTGTTAGTTATGCACCGATAACGTAAAATCCCAGAGTAAATTTGAATCCATCAATTATGGTATTGTATACAATAATTGTTGTATGTTTTATGTGGCTGACTGTAGCTTACTCTTAATAATTATAGGGCGCATTTAAATTATCTAGAATATTATAATACAATTATTAGTATTACATTTACGATCAGGAAGGACGGTATAACAGAAGAGTCAGTGAAACAAAATAAATTTATGCAGTGAAATTGTAAAACAAAATTTAATTTAATTTTGCATGTATTTTCAGGTTTCGGAATATGTGATTATCTACTATTAATTTTAGAATCAAAATAATCCATATTTCAAACATTAATTTCTAGAATCAGGAAATTTAATCTGTAAAAATGTGTATCTCGTCGAAAAAATTACTCCTGGGCCAATTTCAAAATTTTCACATCGGTAAGACATTTTCATGGAATTACTCTACATTTAAATCCTTCCTCTGACTGCCTTTTAGCTCAAATTGTCACATAACAAAGGCCAGTAATTATTTTATGAAACAGCTGAGCTGAACAGTCTACCAGATTTCCTAAACCATGTTTATGTTAATACTTAAGAGTTCAGCAAACAACTGACTGCGTCATGCGTATTAGCAATATAAATGAGTGGGCAAAAAGTCAGTCAGTCACGGGACTCCAGCGGGAAAATAATATCTTTACAAGAAAATGTCATCAATACGTTTTTGTTAGTTGTGTACCGATAACGTACAATCCAAGAGGAAATTTTAATCCATCAATTATTATGTTGTGTACAGTAATTTTTATCCTTTTTCTGTGCCTAACTGACCATAACTTACAGTTGACAACTATAGGACACATTTAAGGTATATAGAATATTAGAATGCAATTAATATTGTTTCATTTACGACCAAGGAGGACCTAAGCATGGTTTGAAAAAATATTTTGTGAAATAAAACGAATACGTACGACCAAATCATTAAACAAGAAATTGGTAAAATTTTGCGTATTTTTTCAAGTTTGGAATACGACAAGTTCTACCGCTATTATTGGATTAAAATAATGCACACTTCAAACATTTTCTTATAGAATTATAAAATTTGATATTTATAGAAATATATTACATCAACAAAATTATTCCTGCGTCAGTTTCAAAATCTTCACCTCGGTATGTCATTTTCATGGAATCGCTCAATTTTACATTATTGATTTAAAGTAATATTTATTTTACAGAAAAAATTAATTTAACAATTTTCGTAGAATTGATAAAGTATTTGCAGCTCTTTATTAATCTCTGTTACTGAAGCTGTTTATCTAGTTTCACAGTATTTCGTTACAATTGTGTATTATTTGCATTTTGAAATTCTAAATAAAATTCAGATATGTCAGTAAGTCACAAAATAATGTCAATCATTCACACATCACATATTAGGTCATAACTTCGGTATTAATTGTGATTTAGGTTTATTTTTTCATTTAAAATTTAACTTGAAATGTGCCCTCCAAACGGTAATTTGGAAAATTGAATTAAGGATCACATTTCAGAGAATGATGTAGATGAACATGTTAAGCTGCATGATGAGTTGACATTTATGTCAGTCAGTCACACATACTTTGATAGATAATAAATAACATTGTTTTTCTTCACAAGTTGTATATTTAAGTACAATCTTAATCAGACACTTTTCCTATCATATCACGTATATAACACGTCTAATTTCAACCAATTGTAATATTTATGCAAGCATTTTGCAGCAAAAGTGTATTGTAAATGTCAGTCAGTACATATGGAATTGCTCTATATTATTATTATTATTATTATTATTATTATTATTATTATTATTATTATTATTATTATTATTATTATTATTATTATTATTATTTATTATTATTATTATTATTATTATATTTATTATAATTATTATTATTATTATTATTATAATTATTATTATTATATTTATTATAATTATTATAATTATTATCATCATCATTATTTTAAAATTAAATTAACCCTATAATACCCCTTGTTTCATATGCGTAACATCGGAAATTTATCACATTATTACCACAACAAATTAATATTTATCGCGAATGCTTGATTTATAGTTAATGTAACGTTAGGAATGCATTTGATTTCGCTACAACTAGGCCTACACGTTGTGTAACTTTGAAGCCGTAATTAGTGTAACTTATGGTTTTAACCGTTGAGGGTTAAGTTAATTTAATGTTATTAAACCTTTTGCTTGGAGTTCAATTTTATGCATGTCTAGTATATACATATATTTAAAAGTCAATGGTTCACCCAACTCAGATCACGAGGGGTTCGCGAGTCGAAAAAGGTTGGGATCCGCTGCATTACAGGGACTCTTATCGTTCCAACTCCTCTCAAAAAAAGTTAAACTGAAAATATAAAATTGTTGTACTCCCAGTTATATTATATGGATGCGAATGATGAACTCTTACTTTAAGGGAGGAGAAAAGATGACGAGTATCTGAGTATAAAGTTCTTAGATTTTTTTTGACCAAAGAGAGATGAACAGACAGGTGAATGGAGAAGACAAACAACAGTGAGCTACATCGGCCTAGTCTTTATAGGAAGCCAGATGTAATAATAACAGTTAACTCTCATAGACCGCGATGGGCAGGACATGTGGCACGAATGGGGAATGAAAGAGGGGCATGGAAGCTTGTAGTAAGAAAACCAGAGGGAAAACGTCCAGTTGGTAGACCAAGAATGAGGTTGGAGAAAAACATTTACCACCATTTGAAATAGATTATACAGGGGGTGATTGGAAAACACAAGCTCAGGATAGGGATGATGTGGAGAGCTTATGTCCGCGCGGACATGTATATACGGGTTCGATAGTGCCAGTGAATTAGTATATCTTCCCTTATATGACAGCATAGTGGTGGTTCTTGCCCTGCGCTAGTTCGTGTCCATAGTCCACATTCAGTAAAATCAGTCAATGCAACATCAGTACTAATATTTCACGGGAAGAAACACATTTTTGTGTAGTACACGTATTTTCATTATAACTCTTCCAGCTAAGTTCCAGTTGTAAACAAATCAGACGTATGGCAGCATTTACATTGGTCGAATAATGATTTTACCTTTAAACGCTTAAGAACATGTAGAACACTCGAAATAAAGAAACTGAAAGTATATCAATGACGCAAACAATATAACACAACTTGAAAGAGAATCTAATAATAACAAAACACAGGAAATGAAACCACAAAACTAGCCAGAACTTTGAAAAATATAAATAAAAACATTAACATAGCTTACAATACACGAAACAAATTAAACGACATGATATACAATGACATAGAAGAACACAACAAATTCAACAAAAAGGGAGTCTACAAACTAACATTTTAAAGATTGTAATAAATTTTACATTGGCAGGACAAGCAGAAATTTCAATACAATATATAAAGAACACCTAAAAGATTTCATAAACGCGGGTGATAAATCAAGCTAAACATCTCATTAACGCAGGTCATCGAATGAACACAATTGAAAACACTCTCACGATAATCCACCGAGAAAACACACCTAGGATAAATATATTTGAATACCTCGAAATTATAAAGGAAACAAACAACATCTCTCTTCTTAATGAGAACGCACCCCAGTCAAACCCATTATACGAGATCGTCAAACACAAGTCAGTTGCTGCTACAAACAGTTGTAGTATACATCACCGTACACAACAACAACGAGTAGCGGAAGCTCAACCTGCAGATGATGGAAGATAACTTCCGAAAGCGCTCCGGTTAATTTTATATACAATATTATAACAAAGTTGAGGACGACGGCACCTACCAACAGGTACAATTTAATTTTTGACTTTCATCGTATGACTTCACCTCAACGGAATTTGATATGAATTTTACTAGTATTGAAAATATATCAAGCACATGTCTGTATAAGTTATATGGGATAATCTTAATTGTATGTAACAATGCGAGGTTGGGAAGTGGTTTTTACAGAAGCGAGGATATTATTAAAAACCGATGATATCAAGGTTTTTAATTTCCGACATTTTGTAAACAGCGGTCCCCAACCTTTTTCGACTCGCGAACCGCTTCCACAGCGATCTGAGTTGGGTCAACCAGTGACTTTTAAATATACATACAGTAGACATGCATAAAATGTAATTCCAAGAATATGTTTAATAATCTTAAATTAACTTAACGCTTAACCGTAGTCGAGTGGTTAAGGCAGGAAACCTTGGCGCAGAGCTACGGGACTTGACCTGGTACGAGTCTCCATGGGGGAAGACATTTTCTCATGGTATTTCGGCCAGTATGGAATCGGTGCCCACCCAGCATCGTGATGCATTTGGGTAGCTATAATAAGTAGCGACTCCAGGTTGAGAAAACCAGCTATAACGGCAGGGGGGCTCGACATGCTGACCACATGTCACCCCTACACTGACTGATGATCATCTACCTCTGTTATTGACACATGTGGATGTGAGGCCTGCAGCCGTCTGGTAGGCTCAGGGCCTTCTAGGCCTGTCGCGCCAGGAGGAGTTAACTATTAAAATCTAAAGTTATTGTAGTTACGGCTTAAAAGTTACACAACGTGTAGGCCTAGTTGTAATAATAAATACAAGTTTTCATTGTGATTACTCACCTCTTCCTTGGAAGTCAGTGAGAAGGTTGCACCTGCTTTCCCCGTCACAGAGCTTTGAAGTAAGGAACCACACATGTTAAATAAAGTCTCAAATCACTTTCAGCGCAAAGTTTGTTTCTGTATTTATTTTTTTAATATCATATGAAGAAAACGACATTTCGCACGAATAAGGGTATACATACGTAACATGGGCGTTATAGGATTAATTTAACAGTAACATAATAATATAATAATAATAATAATATTATTATTATTATTATTATTATTATTATTATTATTATTATTATTATTATTATTATTATTATTATTATTATTATTAGTGGATAAACGCTGGCACAGTAGCATCATTGATGTTAGATCAGTTAGAGGGACAGACTGCAATTCGGATCATCATCTGGTCAGAGTGAAAATCAGACAACGGCTATCGCTTATGAGAGGAACGAACGCTAATGATGATTCTGTAAAATATGAATTAAAAAACTTGGAAAATGATGAAATGCGACAAGAATACCAAATCAAAATTGCTAATAGATTTGAAGTACTGGAATCTTCAGATGACAATGTGGCAAACGAAGAATAAACTGATATAAATAAAGAATGGGAGGCTATAAGAGATACTATTAAATTTTCAGCATCAGAAAGCATTGGTTGTTTAAAAAAGAGGCAGAACAAGAAATGGTTTGACGAGGAATGTGTCGACATTGTAAAGAAAAGAAAGCTAGCAAAAATGAAATGGTTACACGAGCCAAATGAGGTAAATTTAGAGCAATTGGGTAGTGTTAGACGGGAAACCACCAAGTTACTAAAGAGTAAAAAGAGGGAATATTTGAGAGAGAAGATTAATGATCTTGAAATGAATGCAAAAAATAGGAACATTAGAGAATTATATCAGGGAATTAGTATAGAGAAGAAAGGGTTTCAGGCTAGAACAAACATAATTCGGAATGAAAATGGGGATATGATTGCAGATTCTAGGAGTATATTAAATAGATGGAAAGGTTACTTTAATCAGCTATTAAATGTACATGCAGAACAGGACATTGAGGAGGATAATTACAGACAGCAGAAATGCTAGTCGCAGAGCCAAGTACATTAGAGGTTGAAATGGCGATTGAAAAATTGAAGATGTATAAAGCATCAGGTTCAGATGAGATCCCAGCAGAACTGATAAAATCAGGGGGACAAAAATTAATGGACAAGATACGCTGGTTGCTTAGTAAGATTTGGGAAAAAGAAGCTCTTCCAGATGAATGGAAGGAATCAATTATCATACCAATTTATAAGAAAGGAGATAAAACAGATTGCAACAACTACAGGGGCATCTCATTACTTTCAACTTCGTACAAAATTCTAACAAATATATTAGTAAGCAGACTTACTCCCTATATTGATGACATTCTAGGAGATCATCAATGTGCATTTAGAAGAAACAGGTCTACAACAGATCAGATTTTCAGTTTAAGACAGATTTTAGAGAAGAAATGGGAATATAATGGTACTGTACATCAACTATATGTAGACTTCAAAAAAGCATATGATTCAATTAAGAGAGAGAAGTTATATAGTATCCTGCTGGAGTTCGGAATTCCTAAAAAGTTAGTTAGACTTACACAAATGTGTCTAAATGGCTCAAAGAGTAGGGTGCGTGTAGGCAAACAGTTTTCAGACACTTTTGAAATCCAGAATGGGTTGAAGCAAGGAGATGCACTATCTCCTTTACTATTTAATTTTGTACTAGAGCATGCCATTAAATCTTTAGAGAATGAGGAAGGCTTACAACTCAATGGTATTAATAAGCTGTTAGTTTATGCTGATGATGTAGTACTACTGGCCGATAGCGAGGAGATACTAAAGGCCAACACGCACACACTATTGAGTAACACTAAGAAATTAGGACTGGAAATAAATATCAGTAAAACTAAATATATGGTCACACGTAGAAATTCAGTATATAATGGAAGTGGACAGCTAATGACAAATGAGGGAAATTTTGAGGAAGTGGCTGAATTCAAATACCTAGGAACAATAATCACATATATATAGGAATGAGATGCAAAAAGAAATTAAACATAGGCTCAATTCTGGAAATGCATGCTATTATGCATTGCAGAGACTTTTGATGTCCCAACTCCTTTCAAAAAACGTTAAGCTGAAAATATATAAAACTATTATTCTACCAGTTATATTATATGGATGCGAAACCTGGACTCTTACTTTAAGGGAGGAAAGGAGATTACGAGTATTTGAGAATAAAGTTCTTAGGAAAATTTTGGATCAAAGAGAGATGAACAGACAGGTGAATGGAGAAGACTACATAACAATGAACTACATGGTCTTTATAGGAAGCCAGATATAATAAGAACAGTTAAGTCTCGTAGACTGCGATGGGCAGGACATGTTGCGCGTATGGGGAATGAAAGACGTGCATGGAAACTTCTTGTAGGAAAGCCAGAGGGAAAACGCCCAGTTGGTAGACCAAGAATGAGGTGGGAGAACAACATTAACTATGATTTGAGGGAAGTAGATTATACAGGGAATGATTGGAAAGCATTAGCTCAGGATAGGGATGTATGGAGAGCTTATGTCCGCGCGGCCATGAACCTTCGGGTTCGATAGTGCCAGTGAGTGAGTGAGTGAGTGATTATTATCTACAACCAGGAGATTGGATAGGCCGACAAAACCGGCTATTAGGAATCGGACGATGTCAAAGACATTAATCAACCGATGATCTATCTATTATCATCATCATCATCATCATTATTATGACAATGCCGCAGAAATCAAGGAAACAATAATACGCCTAACCTCGAAACTCGCCGTTACGGAAAAGTTTTGGGGAACCCCTTGAAATATTTTATGAACCCCTTAAGGGTTCGGTAACCACAGGTTGGAAAACGATGTTGTAAAACACGTCACAAACGTGTGTTGTACATAATTTTTTTGCACGATGGTGTTTTCAAAATAACAAATAATAGTAAAATAACATTTTTGTTGGAAATATTTGCGTTCATTAAAACAACTGTCTTAACAGTGTTGAGGGCAATGTTTATTAGTTGAGACTAGAGCAGGCCGCGACACCACGCCTTAAAGTTTCCTGACATTTGCCTTGAAGTTGAGGAAAAACCAGGAATAATTTTTTACTGCTAACGAAAATTACTTAGACCACTGTAACTTGAACACCTCCCAATAAAGTGCTAACCAACCAACCTAGAAAAGGAGGAAGATTGAAGATGAATGGAATAAATATATCGACCAAGTTGACAAGAAATTAAAGGTTGTCCTATAATTATTGAGTTGTAGACCAAGGTCGTGAAGCAACCCCTTTGCGTGTTGGAGTCGTGTAACTGGGTCAATGTTATCCTGCAGTACTGCAGTTGTGCTCTGCACCCCGGCGCGACTACTTCAAATCCGTTAATTTTATAATCGTGATTTCTGTTATTTTATACACAAATCAAAAGTGCAGCAAACGTTTGCGTTATTTTCATATTTTAAATATGGCTGCCAGTGTGAGTGTAATAATAAATAATAATAATAATAATAATAATAATAATAATTAATAATAATGGTTTCCTGAATATTAATGATTTGTTTTTACCTGATGGAGTTAGGACCATAAGATTTTCTTTTCCACTTCACCAGGTTAAATTATACAGATATTTATATTATGAATTATCTACAACTTAATAGGCTTAGGCTACACAATATACAGGTGACAATAAAGAAACGTATGTATGATGGGTGTATATATATATATATGACATGGTAAGAAAAATAAGTGCCTGGACGGGATTTGAACCCGGACCTCTGGATTGGTACTCCAGCGTGCTATCCATTACACCACCGGACAAATCCAATCCCAACATTTATTTTTCTTATATATATATATATATATATATATATATATATATATATATTCTCCATTATTACGAGATGTAGCGAGAACTCGGTCTTCACTGCCACCTGGTAAGCTAAAGCAAATTAAAGAGAATATTTTTACTTTATAGCAGTGACGCTTTATCAGCGTTACAATTATATATTATATATTGTCCATCGCTGTTGTCTCGAGGTAGCGTGCTACCTTGTCACGCAACGGACCCGGGTTCGACTCCCGGTCGGGACAGGCTTCCTGGGTGAGGTTTTTTCGGGTTTTTTCCTCATCCTGTAAGACAAATGTCAGGAAGCTTAGCGCCCCAAAAGTCCCCGAAAATCATACCATCATCATCATCATCATCCTCATCATTTCACCGCTGTGGAAAGCAACGGGAAGCTACCATACCTATAATTCCCTACTAACGTTGCAAATTATAGCATGAAAATGCTATGATTGCAGTGAAAACCCTGCACTAGGGCAGAATATTATTTTTTTTCTATGTACTATGTGACATATTTCTGTGCCTACAATTTTATTTTCCTTCTCCCTCGTCCCTATCCATCCACTCCAGCCCTCTTGTTCTCATTCCAGTTAATATTTCTTACATCCATGAGTTTTCGAGTTCTTCCTTTTTTAATTACACGTGGACACCATTCCAATGTTTTATCTGCGTAACCTTTCGTCTTCCGACCCATAGTTGGACACGAGTTGAGGATATTATTATTATTATTATTATTATTATTATTATTATTATTATTATTATCGATTTAGTTGATATTTTTGTAACAGTAGACTGGCAGTGCCAGGTATTTTTATACATGTTTGAACAATGGGCACTAATAGCTCACAATAGTGAATTGTGAAAAGTTTTATGAACTCTACACGTATAAATCCACTTCTCAAAGCTGAATCATGGATTGTGAACAGGAGTTTGGGGAAATATGTAAAAGGTAAGAATTGATAAGCCATCTAAACACCTAATATGCATTTAGCTAATTCTAAATTCATTAGTAAATGAAAATGGATAGTTAATGACAAATGAGGGAAATTTTGAAGAAGTGGTTGAATTCAAATACCTAGGAACAATAATTACGGATAGGAATGAGATTACAAATAAATTAAACTTAGGTTCAATTCTGGAAATGCATGCTATTATGTACTCTTGTCGTGCCAGCTTCTCTCAAAAAACATTAATGTGAAAATATATAAAACTGTTACTTTCCCAGTTATATTAAATGGATATGAAACTTGGACTCTTACTTTAAACGAGGAGGAAAGATGATTTGAGAATAAAGCGCTTAGAAAGGATTTTGTAAAAAAAAAAGTCATGAATGGGCAGTCAAATAAAGAAAACGTGATATTTTGGGAAACCAGACGTAATAATAATAATTATTAAGTATCTTAGACTGCAGTGGAGAGGGAATGTGGTACTAATTGGAGAATGAAAGAGATAAGTTACATGGAAGCTTCTTTAGGAAAACCAGTGGCAAAGTTACCAGAATATAGGCCAAGACTGACTTAGGAGAATAATTAACCATATCTTGAGGTAAGTGAACTATGCGGAGGATACTACAAAACATTGCCTCAGGTACGTGTATATAGAGAGCTTGTTTAACAAACTCCCACTAATGAGCACCCAGTGGGACGTATGGAGTATATACATGTAAATATTGATTCAAGGAACAAGCCTGAATACATTAATTTCAATATTTCGTCCTGGTTAGTATGAACATGTGAGTTGAAAGTGTGTCCATTCTGAAATATTTGTGTTGTCTTGGAAGTGGTGCTGGCATTAAGCTGATCACTCATCTAGAGAGGCCTCTCTTGGCTTGTGTAGTTAAAAAATGTGTGTGATCAGTAAGGCTAGGATTCTTACGTAATTACATATTACTTTGCTTCGCTAATACAGTAAAACTTGTTTAATCCGGAACGTGAATAATGCGGATATCTTCCATGTATTGGTCCCGGCGAAATAATAGTAATTTACGTGTATTTATTTTGTATAAAACGAAATCTGTCCAACGCGGAAATGGAAGGATATTTCTACACAATTCAAGAAAAAGATGTTTATAAGGTGGAAAGACAGAGATAAATAAATTAGTTTCCACTTTTTTAAATTCCCGTTAGGCGAAATAACAATAAGGGATAATTCCTGCCGCCGGGTGAAGTAGATTTTCTACCTGTATCTGAAATTTTCTTTCAGTCTCACTGCACACCCGTTATGCTAAATACAGGTTCGTTTAACATATATTTGGCGTGTGACCATGGGCGTAGCGAGGTGGGTGCAGGAGGTGCGCTTGCACCCCCTTGATTTTTTATCAATTAACACCAGATATGAGATTTTCTTCTATCCGAAATTAAGTGTAAAATGTTAAAAATAGATGTAAAAATAATATTAATCCCACCAAGACCAATGGATGGTGATTTATCAATTTATCAAGTTGCTGTCCCAGTAGACATAAGCGTCGCCAGTACGCCAGAAAATTCTAGACTTGTATTATGATCGGCTAACTCAGCATTCATTTCTGGAATTTCAGCTGAGTACCTGAGTTTTTTTTTCGACTCGTAGACGCTTGAAGAAACTTCGCCTGACCTTGAATCTTTATTGGCCGCACACACTTCTGCAATGAATGTCTTTTTTTACAGCCAACGTTCACTTACTGTGATTGGTCAAAGGTTCACCATGCCTGCGTTGTATTTTATAGTACGTTCAATAGGCACACATAATTATCCAATTGATACGTTCTTTACTCGAAGGGTCTAGACTCATTCTATAACGTTGAACTACGGCGTATTCATGTGTGTATGCCTAAAATCGATACAAGAAAATTATTTGGTAAGTACTTACACAAGTTGTATCATTGCAATATTATTTTTTCCCGGATAGTTCAGAATTCATCACTTCCGAAGAAGAAGATTTACCCACCATTTATCCACCTAATGATATTGGCAACTGGATCGGGAGAACAGAGCTAATGAGTAAAGAAGGTAAAATGAAAAATCTGGCAATTGCTGAAAGCTACAATTTCAACAAAGATGCTGAACATTTAAAACGGAAATTCAAGCATTGTTGGATCCAACGGTATTCACCCTGGCTAAAGTGTTCCGCAAGACTCAAAGGTGCACTCTATATATATTGTGCTCTATTCTCCCCACATATTGTGAGGGACGTTAAAGGGTAATCCATAGTGAGGGCCTTCCAGAAGGTTTACAAAATGAATGAATTCGCAAGGAAAACTTTGTGAAGCATGAGGAAGCTACGCAGTCAGCAAGCTTGTTTTTAAGTGAGCTCTCTGTTGGCCAAAAACTCGTAAGTGGCTATAAGAAGATTGCGGCGGATAACTTGAAATATTTATCTTCCATCTTGGATACCATTATCTTCTGTGGCTTGCATGACTTGCATTTAAGGGGTAAAAAACTGGACGAAGGCATCTTCAGGGATTTGTTTCTGTGGAGAATTGATGCCGGTGATATGAGCTTAAAACCCAATTTAAACGCCAAGAATGCTACCTATCTTTCTCCACAAATTAAAAATGAATTGATTGAATTATGTGACTTGAGGTAAAGAAAATTATTGCAGTCGATGTAAAAAAAATGCCAGCGCTTACAGTGTTTTAGCTGATAAAAGCTGTGAAATTTCTGGAAAGGAGCAATTGCCCATTGGTGTGCGGTTTTTATGAGAAACTGAATATAATTCGAGAAGATATTTTGGGTTTTGTTGAACTGAAATGAATGGGCGCCCAATCAATTGCTGCAGAAATTGAGTTTTTTTTATAAGAGATAGACATTGACCCGACAAATGTGTCGGCCAGGGCTATGACGGCTGCTCAACAAAGGCAGGAAAAGACAACGGGTCCAGAAACGTCTGCGCGAGATTTTTTCTCAAAGATATTTACTTCCACTGCGCGAGCCACAAAATCATTCTTGTGGTAAATGATTTGAATAGTGCGCCCCAAGTGAGAAACATGATAGCTACAATTAAGGATATTATAAACTTTTTCGAGAGTCGTCGTTGAGAAGCACGTCACAAGCATCCCCATGCTCTACGAAACACGTTGATCGCAAAAATATAAAATTATTGGAATATTTAAGAAACACTTTTTAAATTCATGAACGGCCTGAAATCTATTGCCGTAGAAAGAAACGCACCAAGCCGAAAACAAGCTGATCAGTTCCATACTTTCATCTTTCATTTATGCCTGATATCAAAATATTCTAGTTGTTTGGAACCTGTCGTTAATCCGCTGCAAGCCGTGGCTATAGATTTAATTAAATGCACGGCTCTTGTTAAAAGCATTAAAAGCATAGTAATAAATAATCTCAAAGAAAAAGGTTAAGAGATATCAGAAGGCATAATGAAAGAGATGGAGGCTAGTGCTTCTGAGCTAGGTGTGGAAATCACACTACCAAGAATATCCAATAAGCAGGCAAATCGAGCTAATCCACAATATAATCCCGAAGATTCTTTAAGGTGGCCATCTTATATCCCTACTTGATTCCTTTCACACAGCTTTGTCAGACAGATTTGGAGAACAAGAGGGTCCTGCTTTTGAACTTAAAATACTGCACTCTGAGTACCTAAAAACATCTCTGAAAGATGCTCAAGCAACGGCGAGCAAATTTTCAGAGTTTTATAAAATCGAGGGTTTGCCCACCGAAATTGAACTATGGCACCGTATGTGGATGAAACGAAGTGACGAGGATAAAGAATGTGATTTCGTTAACATCGTGGACCAGTGCGATTTTTTCCCATCCATCAAAAAAGTAATTGTAACATGCCTGTCTTTACCATGCACTACGGCTTCTATTGAACGCACGTTTAGCGCCCTAAGAAGAGTGAAGACACGGTGCCGTTCTAAAATGACAGAAAATCGCCTTAATGGCCTATGTATGCTCAGTCTGCACAAAAAACTTGTTAAAAATTATACTAAAAAATTCGAACAAAACGTAATTAAAAAATGTTCTCAAACGAAAAGGCGAGTCTAACTGTGTGTGTAGTTGTACTTTATTAGTAGCTAAAATATAGCTTATAGTTTCAATACAATGGAGTATAAGAAATAAGAAGTAATCTTGACAAAAGATTCAATTCGCCAAAGCCTAAAAATTCTACAATTATTTCACTATTTTTAATCACATTTCCTCTTCAGTAGCGTTGTAGTTTTCTCCCGAAATATGTTGAGGTTAGTGAAAAATTTGCACCCCCCCCCTTAATCCAATGCTGGCTACGCCCATACGTGTGACATCTGTCTTACAAATAACCAGTGCACTATAAAATCTTAAATTAGTTTAAGATCTGAGACCGATTGTGTAAGTATCTTTCACAGATAGCGTTCTGAATTTCCGGAATAAAGATGGCTAAATCGTATGTATCATTGTCATTAAACGAAAAAGTGAAAGTGATTGAAGATAAAAAAACTCTCAGTACGCGAAATAATTACTAAATTTAAATGTGGAAAACCCCATTCTTATGAGATTTTAAAATACAAAGAAAATAATTAATGAATGGATGCAAGGATATGATCAAACGAAGAAGAAAGCAAAAATAAATAAATAAATAAATAAAACATAAATAAATAAAATAAATGAAGAAATTAACGAAGTAGTATGGGAGTGTTTTACAAGTGCACGACCAAAAAAATATCGGGCAAATTTCCAGTCCGTTGCTCCAAAGTCCATCTCTAGCTATTGCTAAATCCCTAAACAATAACGATTTCAAGGCATCTTCAGGTTGACTGTACAGTTTTAAAGGCGACACAAGTAGTGTGGGATGAAATTTGCGGGGAATCGAAGGGTATGGACGAAAGTGTAGTTAGTGAGTGGAAACCGAATCTGCATAATTATTTGTATTTTTATAATGTGGAATATTGTCTAATGTGGGAAAAAAATGGTCCCATACAATTCCGCTTTGAACAAGTTTTACTGTACATAGTAAAAATGATAAATCTCCACGAATTAAAAAATTACTTATCAAAAATGAAAATTTAACATTACATATTTTTATACATTTCATCATTATTACATATCTTTACATATTATAGAAACATTTTATGCAAAACTACATATATTTTTAATTGAAGAAAAATAATTTTCACAAGCGGAAAAAATACTTTAAAAGTCCGCATGCCAATATTTGTTTACGTTAGAAATCCATGTACAATGAAACAGGTTTTCCAATTTATATCAAATTTGGTGAGAAACTGTCAAAAAAAATTTCATTTACGGGACACCATAAACAGAGCTTTAGGAATTCACTCATGACTTGGTATAAGATTGTGTTTATAAATTAAATAGTAGAAACATGTAGGCCCTCCATAGTATCTTTACCTTGTCGTGGTAGAGTGGTTTGCGTGCTTAAATGATCCCGAGAGCTATGCCGGCGGTAGCATTGCTGCCGATAAGGTTATCCATGCCGGACTGGTCGAAGGTGATAAGCCAGACGAAAAAAGAACCTTGGCCGAAAGAGTGACAATCTTTCACCGTAAAAATACAACCGTCAAGAAATACGAGTATTTGAGAATAAAGTTCTTAGGAAAATTCTTGGACCAAAGAGAGATGAACAGACAGGTGAATGCAGAACACTACATAACAGTGAACTACATTGTCTTTATAGGAAGCCAGATATAATAAGAGCAGTTAAGTCTCGTAGACTGCGATGGACAGGACATGTGGCACGAATGGGGGAATGAAAGACGTGCATGGAAGCTTCTTATAGGAAAATCAGAAGGAAAACGCCCAGTTGGTAGACCAAGAATGAAGTGGGAGAATAACATTAACTATGATTTGAAAGAAGTAGATTATACAGGGGATGATTGGAAAACATTAGCTCAGGATAGGGATGTATGGAGAGCTTATATCCGCGCGGCCATGAACCTACAGGTTCGATAGTGCCAGTGAGATAGTTAGAAACATGTGGGGGACATGTTTTATTTGTTGAAGGCAATATGCTAAAAGCTAAATGGTTGAGTCCCTGTGAGGGAAAAGGAGGCTATTACACAGGACAGACAACTCCTCCTGATTGTCTACAATGATGGGAGTGTCAAGCATTTTCCAGTCCCACTATCCCATTTCTTCAAGTTTAGTCTATCTAAAAATTAATGTTTAATACAGAATTTGAAGAAAAATTAAATTTTAATGCATTTAATATAACATATTTTAAAAATGTTACCTGTACTCTTACATATTTTACATAAAGTTATTACATTTACATTTACATATTTGCATGTTAACATTATGTGAAAATGCTCCCGACAGAGTGTGTCCCTTTAAGTGACGGGTGATATGAGGTAAGTAAATATATCTACAAAGAAAGAAAGAAAATAAAAATGTTGAGTATGTTTTGATTGGACAGGTTTCAGAGGAACAGCTGATGACATTATTTTGGCAACATAACGTAACTTTGTTGACAGTCAGTCATCTTGAAATAGAACTTTAACTAGATGTCTCCACTAGTCAAGGTCACTAATGACTGTCATTACTAAGTCCAGATTCTTATGTCCAACCTATTCTGTAACTTTCCCAATGCTCTGAAAGTACAATTTCATTTATGAAAGGACAGACATGCAAACTCACTGGCACTATCAAAACTGGAAGTTCATGGCCAAGAGGACTTTAGCTCTCCATACATGCCTAAAACTAAAAAGTAAAATCCATGGCGCAACAGGCCTAGAAGACCTTTGGCCTAGCAGCCGGCTCTCTCACAATCCTGGGTGGTCACCGGTCCCATACTGGCCGAAGTTCCATGAGAAAATTTATTTCCTCAAGGAGACCCGAACCAGGGCAAATCCTGTAGCTCTGCGCCAAGGCATCTTGCCTTAACCACTCGACTATAGCGCGGAACTTTCAACGAAATTTGGAGATAATTATATTTCCATCTCTGTCACTCAGTCTGCGGCGTCAAGTGACAACAGCATTCCCATGAGAGCAACACTATTTTCTAAACAAGAAAAACCCTATGGTAGCGCATATCTTTGTGCTGAAGATGGAAGCTGGTTTCCAAAAGGCCTACAGTTCTCATTTTTTTTTAAATTTTTTAACCTAGTTATTATTATATTAGGCCTATATTGTTATTAGTAGAGAGGAGATACTAAAGGTCAACATGCACACACTATTGAGTAACACTAAGAAATTAGGACTGGAAGTAAATATCAATAAAACTAAATATATGGTCACACATAGAAACACATTATATAATGAAAACGGACAGCTAAAGACAAATGAGGGAAATTTTGAGGAAGTGGCAGAATTCGAATACCTAGGAACAATAATCACAAATAGGAATGAGATGCACAAAGAAATTAAACTTGGGCTCAATACTGGAAATGCGTGCTATTATGCATTACAGAGACCCTTGATGTCCCAACTCCATTAAAAAAAAAACGTTAAACTGAAAATATATACAGCAAAACTATTATTCTTCCAGTTATATTATATGGAAGCGAAACATGGACTCTTATTTTAAGGGAGGAAAGGAGATTATGACTAATTAAGAATAAAGTTTTTTAAGAAAAATGTTTGACCAAAGAGAGATGAACAGACAGGTGAATGGAGAAGACTGCATAACAGTGAACTACATGGTCTTTATAGGAAGTCAGATATAATGGAAACAGTTAAGTCTCATAGACTGCGATGGGCAGGACATTTGGCACGAATGGGGAATGAAAGACGTGCTTGGAAGTTTCTTGTAGGAAAACCAGAGGGAAAACGCCCAGTCGGTAGACCAAGAATGAGATGGGAGAATAACATTAATTATGATTTGAGGGAAGTAGATTATACAGGGGATGATTGAAAAACATTAGCTCAGGATAGGGATGTATGGAGAGCTTATGTCCGCGCGGCCATGAACCTCCGGGTTCGATAGTGCTAGTGAGTTAATTAGTTAGTTATTATTATTATTATTTTTATTGTCTTTATTATTATTTTTTATTATTATTATCATTATTATTTTATTGTCATATTATTATTACTATCATAATTATTATTATTTTACTATTATTATTATTATTATTATTAGTATTTATTATTATTGTCATTATTATATGTGGAAAGCAACGGGAAGCTATAACACCTATAATTTCCTAGTAAAGCTGCAAGTCGTAGCATGAAAATGCTTTGATTGCAGTGAAAGACCTGCCCTCGAGCAGAACACTAGGCTATAGAAGTCATTATTATTTTTATTGATATATTATTATAGTCCACCGCTGTGGTCTCCAGGTAGCGTGCTGCCTTGTCACGCAGCGGGCCCGGGTTCCATCCCCGGTCGGGGCAGTTTTTCTGGGTGAGGTTTTTATCGGGGTTTTTCCTCACCTGTAAGACAAATGTCAGGAAAACGTTAAGGCCCAAACGGTCCCCGAAATCATACGGCCATCATCACCCTTACCATTATCATCATCATCAGCATCATCCTTCACCGGTGGGGAAAGCAATGGGAGGCTACCACACATACAATTCCCTAGTAAAGTTGCAAGCATAACATGAAAATGCTATGATTGCAGTGAAGGACCTGTCCTCGGGCAAAATTACTATGGATGGATATTATTATAATTATAATTTTATTATTATTATTATTATTGTTATTATTATTACTATTACTATTACTATTACTATTATTGTTGTTATTATTATTATTATTAGTATTATTATTATTATTATTATTATTATTATTATTATTATTATTATTATTATTATTATTATTATTATTATTATTATTATTATTATTAATTATTGAGCGATTCCATGAAAATGTCATACCCAGGTAGAAATTTTGAAACTGACGCAGGAATAATTTTGTTGATGTAATGTATATCTGTAAATATCAAATTTTATAATTCTATAAGAAAATGTTTCAAATGTGAATTATTTTAATCTAATAATAGCGGTAGAACTTGTCATATTCCAAACCTGAAAAAATACGCAAAATTTTACCAATTTCTTGTTTAATGATTTGGTCGTATGAATTCGTTTTATTTCACAAAATCTTTTGTTAAACCATACTTTGGTTCTCCTTGGTCGTAAATTAAACAATATTAATTGGATTCTAATATTCTATATACCTTAAATGTGTCCTATAGTTGTTAACTGTAAGTTATGGTCAGTCAGTCACAGAAAACGGATAAAAATGATTGTACACAACATAATAATTGATATTTAATACACAATTGATCTTCTTGGTGATACAATATTAAAATATATATACAGTCAATATGCCCATTTCACCAATAAATGTTTAAAATGGTCAACAAGTTTCTACAGCCAGGCTGTCATTCTCAAGACCAGATATTGACTTGTTGACCATTTTAAACATTTATTGGTGAAATGGGCATATTGACTGTATATATATTTTAATAATAATTGATAGATTAAAATGTCCTCTTGGATTCTACGTTATCGGTACACAACTAACAAAAAAGTATAGATGACATTTTCTTGTAAGTCATTATTTTTCCCGCTGGAGTCCCGTGACTGACTGACTTTTTGTCCACTCACTTATATTGCTAATCCGCATAACGCAGTCAGTTGCTTGCTGGACTCAGCTGTGTATTATCATAAACAAGGTTTAGGAAATCTGGTAGACTGTTCGGCTCAGCTGTTTCATAAAATAATTACTGGCCCTTCTTCTGTGACAATTTGGGCTGAAAGGCAGTCAGCGGAATGATTTAAATGTAGAGTAATTACATTAAAATGTCATACCGATGTGAATGTTTTGAAATTGGCGCAGGAGTATTTTTTTCGACGAGATATTTTTTTGCAGATGAAATTTTCCGATTATAGAAGTTAATGTTTGAAATACGGATTATTTTGATAAAAAATAATAATAGAAGACGATATATTCCGAAACCTGAAAACACATGCAAAATTAAACGAAATTTTGTTTCACGATGTCACTGTATAAATTTGTTTTGTTTCACTGACTCTTTTGTTATACCATATTTCGGTCCTTCCTGGCCATAAATGTAATACTAATAATTGTATTATAATATTCCAGATAACTAAAATCCGCCTATAATTATTAAGGGTAAGCTACAGTCAGTCACACAAGACATACAAAAATTATTGTACACAATACGATAATTGATGGATCCAAATTTCCTCAAGGATTCTACGTTATCAGTACATAACTAACAAAAAAGTATTAACGACATTGTCTTGTAAAGTAATTACGTCAATTATATTAATTCCATTTTTATATGTTTATTAATGGCATTTAAATAATTCCTCATTATGCGATTCTTCAATATGTATGTTATTAAGTGAGTGGAATTAAAAACAAGTGCACGGTTCTTATGTGTTAGAAAATGTGTGTGTGGTAATCCTTGAACTTGAAAGGTTCTCGCATTAGTTTGACCTTTAACATGCCATGTGTGTCGTATTATCGGGGATCCAGTGTGCGATGTTGCCACATTGTTTTAGCATTCACTTTGTGAAACAGAGTCATGCTTGTTAATTGCAAAAACAGTTTTAAATCATATGAAATTTCTTGAATAAAAAATACAATTGGCGTGGAGTATATATGATTAAGTATGTACAACACGTAGTGTAAAATAAAATTATTATTGCGGGTAGCGTTATTGGAAACTAACAGAGTGAAAATACGTAAGACAACGCTGTACTATGTGCGCCACATGGAAACGATCAGTCATAAAGTAAAATTTCGCGCATTGTAAGAGATTTCTTTCGATTGTTTAGTTTAAAAATAGAACTCATGCCAGCAATATAATTTGTAATCAGTTGCTTTGAAAGATTTATAACAGAATTTTCCACATTTAAATAAAAAATTTAATAATTTGTATACTGTACTTTTTCGTTAATTTTTTTTTGTCTTTAAATTTGAGACGCGTGAAAGTTAATTTTAGTGTTCTGGAACGAACAATGCAAATTCCATATCGGCGTTTTTATTTATTTTAATGGTTCAATCTATTAACAGCATCAGATAAATTTTAATCAGTTAAAATGGATGTAATAAATTATACTCATATTAGGCATATTTAACTATAGAGAAGGCCCTTTGTTGTTAAGTTAATATTTTCTTTATTTTGTGAAATTTAAAATGATACTTGGTAACCAAGTTAAATAAATTTTATTATTACAGCATAGCAAGTCATACATTTCCTATACATGATAAAAGGAGTGAAGTTCTTTATACATCTGCATATTATCGTTTTTTATATATTATCCATCCATAGTAATTCTACCCGAGGGCAGGTCTTTCACTGCAATCATAGCATTTTCATGCTGTGCTTGCAGATTTACTAGGGAACTGTAGATGTGGTAGCTTCCCGTTGCTTTCCACACCAGTGAAGGATGATGATGATGATGATAAGGATGATGATGGCCATATGGTTTCGGGGACCGTTTGGGCCTTAAAGTTTTCTTGACATTTGTCTTACAGGTGAGGAAAAACACCGATAAAAGCGTCACCCAGAAAAACTGTCCTGGCCGGGGGTCGAACCCGGGCCCGCTGCGTGACAAGGCAGCACGCTACCTCGAGACCACAGCGGTGGACTTATCTATTATAATTTCATATTATTTTGTAATATTTGTATAATATTTACAGCTCTAGAATATTAAAGTCTAAATAAAATTCAGACCCTCCATGGTATCTTTACCTTGTCGTGGTGGAGTGACTTGCGTGCTTAAATAATCCTGATAGCTATGCCGGCGGTAGCATTGCTGCCGATAGGGTTACCCATGCCGGACTGGTCGAAGGTGATAAGCCAGACGAAAAAAGTACCTTGGGCGAAAGAGTGACGATCTTTCACCGTAAAAATACAACCGTCAAGAAATGCGGACATGGGTTCAACTGGGGTAAAATTTTCCGGAGGTCAAATAGTCCCCCATTCGGTTCTCCGGGCGGGGACTACTTCAGGGAACCCATGCCAAAGGCTCAAACACAGGGACATGTTCCTAGGAACATGGAATGTTAGGACTTTATACAATAGCGGGGCACTAGAGATATTAACGCGGGAATTAGATAAATCACCCTTGGATATAGTCGCTTTACAGGGAGTTAGGTGGCCAGGAGAAAGTAGTCAGGAATCAGGAAGCTTTGCATTATACTACGGGGGTGCAGAAAGACCTGCATTTGGAACGGGTTTTTTAGTCAGAAGGAGGATCCTATCCGCTATCCGAGATATTAAGTTTGTTAGTGATATGGATATCATACATAATTCTAAAGGGTAAACGACATGATTTTATAATTGTAAATGTACATGCCCCCACAGAAGATAAAGATGACAAGATCAAGGATGAGTTCTATGAAGAATTAGAATGCTTATTTGATAGCCTTTCACGATATCATATGAAAATTATCTTAGGAGATTTTAATGCAAAAGTGGGGCGGGAAGATATATTCAAACCAACAATAGGCAAATTCAGTCTTCATGAAGATAGTAACGACAACGGGGTTAGATTAGTCACATTTGCCACATCAAAGAATCTCATTGTTAAGGGCACAACATTTCAGCATAAGGATATTCATAAATACACCTGGACGTCCCCAGATGGAGAAACTCGGAACCAGATAGATCATGTATTAGTGGATAAACGCTGGCACAGTAGCATCATTGATGTTAGATCAGTTAGAGGGACAGACTGCAATTCGGATCATCATCTGGTCAGAGTGAAAATCAGACAACGGCTATCGCTTATGAGAGGAACAAACGCTAAAGATGATTCTGTAAAATTTGAATTAAAAAACTTGAAAAATGATGAAATGCGGCAAGAATACCAAATCAAAATTGCTAATAGATTTGAAGTACTGGAATTTTCAGATGACAATGTGGCAAATGAAGAAGAAGCTGATATAAATAAAGAATGGGAGGCTATAAGAGATACTATTAAATTGTCAGCATCAGAAAGCATTGGTTGTTTAAAAAAGAGGCAAAACAAGAAATGGTTTGATGAGGAATGTGCCGACATTGTAAAGAAAAGAAAGCTAGCAAAAATGAAATGGTTACACGAGCCAAATGAGGTAAATTTAGAGCAATTGGGTAGTATTAAACGGGAAACCACCAAGTTACTAAAGAGTAAAAAGAGGGAATATTTGAGAGAGAAGATTAATGATCTTGAAATGAACGCAAAAAATAGGAACATTAGAGAATTATATCAGGGAATTAGTATAGAGAAGAAAGGGTTTCAGGCTAGAACAAACATAATTCGGAATGAAAATGGGGATATGATTGCAGATTCCAGGAGTATATTAAATAGATGGAAAAGTTACTTTAATCAGCTATTAAATGTACATACAGAACAGGACATTGAGGAGGATAATTTACAGACAGCAGAAATGCTAGTCGCAGAACCAAGTGCATTAGAGGTTGAAATGGCGATTGAAAAATTGAAGATGTATAAAGCATCAGGTTCAGATGAGATCCCAGCAGAACTGATAAAATCAGGGGGAGAAAAATTGATGGACAAGATACGCTGGTTGCTTAGTATGATTTGGGAAAAAGAAGCTCTTCCAGATGAATGGAAAGAATCAATTATCGTACCAATTTATAAGAAAGGAGATAAAACTGATTGCAACAACTACAGGGGCATCTCATTACTTTCAACTTCGTACAAAATTCTAACAAATATATTAGTAAGCAGACTTACTCCCTATATTGATGACATTCTAGGAGATCATCAATGTGCATTTAGAAGAAACAGGTCTACAACAGATCAGATTTTTAGTATAAGACAGATTTTAGAAAAGAAATGGGAATATAATGGTACTGTACATCAACTATACGTAGACTTCAAAAAAGCATATGATTCAATTAAGAGGGAGAAGTTATATAGTATCCTGCTGGAGTTCGGAATTCCTAAAAAGTTAGTTAGACTTATACGAATGTGTCTAAATGGCACAAAGAGTAGGGTGCGTGTAGGCAAACAGTTTTCGGACACTTTTGAAATCCAGAATGGGTTGAAGCAAGGAGATGCACTATCTCCTCTACTATTTAATTTTGTACTAGAGCATGCCATTAAATCTTTAGAGAATGAGGAAGGCTTACAACTCAATGGTATTAATAAGCTGTTAGTTTATGCTGATGATGTAGTATTGTTGGCCGATAGCGAGGAGATACTAAAGGACAATACGCACACACTATTGAGTAACACTAAGAACTTAGGACTGGAAGTAAATATCAATAAAACTAAATATATGGTCACACGTAGAAATACATTATATAATGGAAATGGACAGCTAATGACAAATGAGGGAAATTTTGAGGAAGTGGCTGAATTCAAATACCTAGGAACAATAATCACAAATAGGAATGAGATGCACAAAGAAATTAAACATAGACTCAATTCTGGAAATGCGTGCTATTATGCATTGCAGAGACTCTTGATGTCCCAACTCCTTTCAAAAAACGTTAAACTGAAAATATATAAAACTATTATTCTACCAGTTATACTATATGGGTGCGAAACATGGACTCTTACTTTAAGGGAGGAAAGGAGATTACAAGTATTTGAGAATAAAGTACTTAGGAAAAATTTTTGGACCAAAGAGAGATGAACAGACAGGTGAATGGAGAAGACTACATAACAATGAACTACATGGTCTTTATAGGAAGCCAGATATAATAAGAACAGTTAAGTCTCGTAGACTGCGATGGGCAGGACATGTTGCACGTATGGGGAATGAAAGACTTGCATGGAAGCTTCTTGTAGGAAAGCCAGAGGGAAAACGCCCAGTTGGTAGACCAAGAATGAGGTGGGAGAATAACATTAACTATGATTTGAGGGAGGTAGATTATACAGGGAATGATTGGAAAGCATTAGCTCAGGATAGGGATGAATGGAGAGCTTATGTCCGCGCGACCATGAACCTACGGTTTCGATAGTGCCAGCGAGTAAGTAAGTAAGTAAAATTCAGATATGTCAGTCAGTCACAGAATGTAGTCAGTCAGTCACACCATCATATATTAAGTTATAACTCTGGTGTTAATTGTGATTTTTGTTTCCTTTTTTATTGAGAATGTAACTTGAAATGTGTCCTCCAAACGGTATTTTGGAAAATTGAATTAGGAATCACACTTCAGAGCATGATGCAGATTAACATGTTAAGCTGCGTGATGAGTTGACATCTATGTTAGTCACACATACTTTGATAGATAATAAATAGCACTATTTTTCTTCAAAAGTTGTATATTTAAATGCAGTCTTCACCAGCACTATTCCTCTATCATATCACGTAGATAACACCCCTAATTTCAATCAATTGTAATATTTATGCAACCATTTTGCTGCAAAAGTTTATTGTAAATGTCAGTCAGTCACATATGGAATTGCTCTATTATTATTATTATTATTATTATTATTATTATTATTTCCACCGCTCTGGTCTCGAGGTAGCGTGCTGCCTTGTCACGCAGTGGGGCCCGGGTTCGATCCCCGGTCGGGGCAGTTTTTCTGGGTGAGGTTTTTATCGGGGCATTTCCTCACCTGTAAGACAAATGTCAGGAAAACGTTAAGGCCCAAACGGTACCCGAAATCATATGGCCATCATCATCCTTATCATTATCATCATCCATCACCGGTGTGGAAAACAACGGGAAGCTATCACACCTACAATTCCCTAGTAAAGCTGCAGGCGTAGCATTGAAATGCTACGATTACAGTGAAGGACCTGTCTTCGGGCGGAATTACTATGGATGGATGGATGGATGGATTATTATTATTAACAGAATAGACATCACGGTAGAGTAGATAAAGTAAAGATGACAATACAATGAACATAAAATAAGGTTGTCGTGTTGTGAGTTTAAAAAGCGAACCATACAACACTCTGGTGCGGCGCAGAACTGGAATTGTGGAAAATGGTTCACAATCAAAGTAATGAAGTGCAAGAGTAAGAGTGATAGAGAAAGTATTAAAGACGATAACTGCAGATGATATTGCAAAACATGACTAATATATTGTCAGCTGCTTTAATTCCGTGATTCATTGAATAATGAAACTTGGTCAGTGTGATATGTCGCCATGTCAAGTTCAAAACCCCGCGAGAAAGTTTTTACAGCGTGTGTTGACAATGTAAGTCTCTTCAGATTCATATTCTGCATTGTAACATACAGGGATGAGTGCTCAAACTAATATATAACATTTATCTGAGAAAAAACTTCTTGTAAACTATATCTGACTAATAACTAAATTAAACATGGGCTCAATTCTGTGAATGCATGCTATTCCGAATTCTACACAATGCCTATAAAAGACATTTAAAAAGACCCAACGATATCCTAAAAAACCTAACAACTGAAAAAACAGACATAAAAACGCAATTCAAATTAAATAATAGTTTTAGTTTGAATTGTATTTCTAATTAGTACTATAACATATTTTTAAAAATTACAAATTTCTAGTGAAATGTAACATAAATGGCGAAAAGAAAATTATTACTGAAAATGTATCTTCTTCCATACTTCCCTTTTAA
>JASPKZ010010662.1:0-92500 GCA_030220185.1 Diploptera punctata | reverse complement strand
CTGTCGCGCTTGGAGATGAGATGATGTCATGAATGGTAAGAGGCATCTAATATGTAACTAAGGTATTACTGGAATGATGATGTCGGTAAATTTTTCTTAGAGGCCTCTCTATTCACGTTTAAGGATCTTTTAGGTGTCTGAAAATCTTTAGACGCGGGATCTATAGGTTAAAGTCCCTCCCGGACGACTCATCCTAAAAAAAATCAATTGGCCACGGTTGGGTTTGAACCCGCGACCCTCGGGACCAGAGACAAGGAGTATAACAACTAATCTACCGCGGCCGACAATTGCATTAAATTAACAATTAAAATGTTCAACTATACATTGTTCGATAAGAAATATAACGAAGAAATAAGAACTGAATTAAACATCTACAGTGCTGTGGATACAATTCAAAACTCAAGATCTAACTGGCTCCACCATATAGAATGAATGACACCCAATAGACCCCACAAATTTTGCTTCACTACCAACCCAAAGGAAGAAGAAATATTGAGCGCCCCAGCTAGATGGAGGGATACAGTCTCTTGATGTGGAAACAGGTCTATGGCCTAATTTCATGACGTAGAGAAAGAAGAATTTTCAACGCCGCCGGTATCGAAACTGGCTCCGCTAATCAGACACCAGGCATGCTATCGCCTGAGTGACCACAGTGGTATTTTTAAAATATCAAAGTTTATATTTTTCACAAAAGGCCTAGGTGTAAATGGGGTGATAATATTGAAATGGATCGAATGGACTGGAATTGAGTTTGTGGTCCTTAGTGAATGCAGCATTTAACCCAGGTTCATAAGCACTGTACATATTACGCAGTTTATAAAGCTGGGAGTTGATATGGTGAATGTAATGACTTATTGAGTAATAATGTTTACTTGTTACTGATTATATTCTCAACACTTTGTGTTGATGGTCTTGAATATGCAGTCACTTTTACTGTATTCTTTTTTACAAGGGCTTTAGCACATCCGCCTTAGAAGTCGACTTCTGCCCATGTCTACTTTATTCTTCTATTCTGAACATAGTATTCAACCATACTCATCCCTAGTTTTAAAGACCGCTGGGCCAAAGACAGCCATGGACAACGGATTTTTAATGGCGTAAAAGTCTTCCTTTGGATGGGAAGAAATTATTTATTTATTTTTTTATTTAAGAGCCCTATCATCACCCCCCGCGTTACGTCGGGCATACCGGTAATGTCCTTATCTCCGGGTCTGCCCTTCTTCTTAACTATTATCTTATCTTTATTTATTTATTTTTTTATTTATGTATATTTCGGCGTGTTTGAGTTTGTGTTTGTGTGTAATTGTGTTGTTTGTGTAGTACAGCGGTTCCCAACCACAACGATCTGAGTTGGGTGAACTACTGTCTTAAATATATACACACCTACAGTAGATATGCATAAAATTTAATTCCAAGAAAAATGTTTAATAACCTTAAATTAATTTAACCCTTAACGGTTAAAACCTAAAGTTACTCTAGTTACGGCTTAAAAGTTACACAACGTGTAGATCTAATTGCAATAATAAATGAAAATTTTAATTGTAATTACTCGCATCTTCCTTGGAATTCAGTGAGAAAGTTGTACCTGTAAGTTCATGGCACAGAGCTTTGAAGTCAGGAACCACACAAGTCTCAAATCACTTTTAGCACATAGTCTGTTTGTATTTATTTTTTAAATAGGCATATGAATAAAACGACTTTTCGCACAAATATATGAATGAAATATAAATGTATTATTATTATTATTATTATATTATTATTATTATTATTATTATTATTATTATTTATTATTATTATTATTATTATTATTATTATTATTATGACAATGCCCCAGAAATGAAGGAAGCAATAATAGGCCTAACCTCCAAACCCGCCATTACGGAAAAGTTTTGGCTAACCCCTTGAAATATTTTGCGAACCCCATTCGCGACCCACAGGTTGGGAAACGATGGTGTAGTGTGTGTTGATTTTGGCGACGTTGTTATCGCCTGCCTTGTCTTCGTTGTTCTTCGTCGCTTTTCATTCCCAGAACTCTTGCAGTATACTTTGTGAGGGAAGTAAAGCTGTAGCTCCTGTATTCTAGATTAACGGATGGGACGGAATGGGACCTAGTATAATGGTAAATGGTAATGAAGGATTTGATGGGCGCCGGATTAGAAAGAACTTCCTCGGTTCATTGAGGAATTTGGATACTCGGTTTGCTCAGGTCGGTAGGCTTGAGGTTCTTTTCAGGGATTCCACAAGGACTTCGTTGGGCAGAATTAATTGTGTCGAATGAGTTTTGTTTAGTGTAGTTTATTGTATATCGATGCACACTTGAAATACACTTGTATATATTCCTCTGCACAATCGGCGACGGCGTTTATCGTGGGTTTACCGTATTAATGATTATCCGGTCGCTCTCTAACTCACTGGTTTGAATATTAACTTGTGAAATATAAATCTTCAATTGATTCCCCTTGATCAATCAGTTTCATATGTGGTTACTGTCAGTCGCGAGAATTGCTTCGTCTTATTTACGCGAACTCGCGGATACTTTAAGTTAATCCTGTGGTTGATAAAAATGTTTAAGTTCCGATACTTGAAATACTTCTGTAAAAATTCTAAGTTCTTAAATACAAATCATGACTGGCGACAGTGCTGCTAGTGTTTGACGGAGATGGTCACAGGCTCAAGTGTCTAAGGTTCGTTTCCCTCGCCCATAACGTAAACTAGGTTCTCCCACTATATCGACCTCGTGGACCTGAGATCAGCGCTTAGGCACACATAAAAATTATCATGATTGGCAAATGTATCCTTATAGTACATCCTGAGAAGGGATTACAATTTTGCTCTTGGTCATTATGTCAAGGGTTGGACCCAATCTATACTGGTTTCACGTACAGTTGGATCATAAGTTTTGTTACTTAGGCCACTGGGTTTCCCAGGTTGTTCACGTCTAATAGGCCCTAGTGCCTAGGTTACTCTCTTCCCACGCTTTCTAATAACGTTGTTTTACTCCAAGTTGAAACTTCCCTCCCATAAATTCTCTCGTTGTGTTCAAGCTGTCTACGTAGTATTGTTGGGCTTTTGCCTCATAAATAAATGGTAGTTAAACCCATGGAATAAAGTATTCTGCCAAAATTTTTACTTATTGTGCAGGTCCGTTGCTCCTGTCTCTTCACAAAGGGAAGGGTTGCAGTCATTAGTTCCCATTAATGCTAACTTCGTTGGATCATTTTATTTGCCATTTATCATTTAATAATCATACTCTACTCGCTTTCCTGATTAAATCAAGTATACATATGACCTAAGTCTGACAACTGTTTCCCTCAATAGCCTTTCCCTGATTGTTTATGATTTCAATTGTCTTGCATTGGGGTTTTGTTAATTTACTCAGTCACTCTTTGTAAAGGAGGCTGAGTGAATGACTTGGGTACACGGCTGACCTGAATGTTTAAAGAGTTTCATTAAATTAATATACTTTATCTACTAGACCGATCTCATGGGCTAGTGGTCAGCGTTTCATGACTATTGTTCATGAGGTCCTAGGTTCGATTCCCAGGCAAACCATAGAAACGTTTCCTTAAAGGAATTATTCCTGTGGTTGCCCATGGACTGAAATTCAGGCCAAGTTTAGGTTAAGGGCACCCAGTACTTATTTGGGTTAAAAAATCTATTTTTTTTTTTTCTTTTTGCTTCGAAAAATCCAGGAAGGTGTATTTTATCGATGTGTAATATTATTTTGTCGATTTCGGATATTTAAACTCATAAAAATTGATTTTTAAAAATTGCGGCCTCTGTGTTCTGCTAATGTGCATATTTTTTTTTTTTTTTTGCATTTTCCCGTAATTTGTATTTTTTTTTATATTTTGGTACACTTTTCTCTAAAACTATGAAAGATTGGAGAATAATTTTTGACATGGATATGCGGTTTAAAGAGCTCTATAATAATAAGGTAAATTTATGTTTGTTGTATTGGTAGTGTTTGAAATTTAAAAAATAAGTATGCAAAATTTTAACAAAAAATGTTTGGTTTTTAAATTTTGTTTTTAAATAAATCACAATACATATCTGAACACAAGTAAATCGTATTGTCATAATGAACTATTGACAATAACATACTACATTTTTTTAAACAATTGGACATGTAGTTTTTGAGAAAATTGTACCAAGACAATACTTTTAAGATGTTGGATTTTTTATTTCCATTTTTTTTTTGTATTTTAAATTACTCATGAAGAAATATGTCTAAAACGTTGACCAGAATGTCATCATATTCAGGAAGACTTGTTTAATTAGTGACATAATTTTAATGCACATAACTTAAGAATAAGCTGAAAAAATAATTTTTGTTTGTTGCATATTTTAAACCAAATTGCAAGGAAATTAGTACCGGGTGCCCTTAAGGACTCTCCTGACCCTTCATTATCATTTATCACCCATCATATCATCGGTGTAATGTAACTCCGCCTTCCAGGCGCCCCAACTTCAGAAGTGTACGCCAATGCCAGGAGAGAACACCAGAAATGTCGAAATGTCAACCTGGGACATTGGATATTAAAAAAAAAAAAAAACTTTATCTACTATTATAGCAATCAGTGACGCTTTAGTTTGTAGTTACTAGGCAACAAAACCTGTACTCTATATTCTAACAAAACACGTCATCAAAACATAAAATACAGGTTCAACAAAACGTAAAACATATTTTAATGATGATTTCGTGTAACTACATACATAAACTTACCTTGACTTTTCTGGAAGTATATTAATAGTTGCATCTTTAACTACTTTTAAAATGTCTCCTGATGAACCGTCAAAATCACCTTCTCCGCTCATTTTTACTGTAAATTCACATATGAAAACCCAAAATTGCACAATACAACAACGTTTGTTGATTTATCGACTTTTTTTTCAAAGCCCATATTACTCTTTCTCTAAACATATAGTTTCCGCAAGAAATAAATTTTATTAAATATACAAAATATACAACATATACTAAAATACTCTGAACGTAGATAAAATATTGTAGACAACACGTTACAAAATTAGGTTTAGTAACTGCCTTCGGTCGTGTACTAACTTGAGCATCTCGTTACTAAATCTTTGCTTTTGTAACTAGTCGTCTAAATAACTATTTGAAAGCGTAAAATTAAAAAAAAAATAAAAATAAAATGACTGCATGGCGCTATAGCCTTATAAAACGCAGTTG
The DNA here is from genome assembly GCA_030220185.1 of Diploptera punctata. Taxonomy (NCBI): domain Eukaryota; kingdom Metazoa; phylum Arthropoda; class Insecta; order Blattodea; family Blaberidae; genus Diploptera; species Diploptera punctata. Next base: position 87,309 of record JASPKZ010010662.1, on the reverse strand, counting down.
ACCTACCAGTCAGCTGCTGTCCTCACGTTCACATGTCTTAATCACAGAGGCAGAGATCATCCTGTCAATGTAGGGGTGACATGTGGTCAGCATGTCGGGTCACCCAGCCGTTATAGCTGATTTTTTTTTAACGTGGAGCTGCTACGTAGTTTTCTACCCAAAATTCCTCACAATGCTGGGCGGGCACCAGACTCAAGCCAGTACAAGTCCCATAGCTCTGCACCAAGGCATCATGCCTTAAACCATTCGGCTATAACATGGAATATTGAATACATGGTAGTAAGTTGATAGCAAGACTCAGTAAATTCATGTCCAATATATTTCTGCAATATTATGCATATAGCTCAAGATAGCTTTTAGTTAACTTTTACAATTGGACATAATTAAGCATCAACCGGCTACGCGCCATTTTGTAAGTTTCGAGGAAACATATAAAGTTTAAGTCAATCTTCACAATTTATTGTAGCGCCAAACTAACAGTACTGGATATACTGAATATTGCAAGTTATTTTCCTTGTTTGACAGTTATGCACCAAGAATCTAAGAGCGGGAACAATTGGAGCTTACCTACATGATGCAAAATTTAGATTAGCATTTATGAAGATATGGTTTCATAGCCGTTTGTTATTCTCTGATAGAACTGATAGCGTTTATATTTTCTTTAATAATAAGGCTATATTTAAAGATTTGTGCTAAAAGTGTGCGTACACTTACTTCATGAGCCAGTGCAACAGATGGCATCAAAATCTCAATTTTAAAAAAAGGCGCTTAGCCGTTTGATGCACAACAGTCCAATTAAGGTGAAAATAATTTTTACTTGAAGTATACTTTCGGAAGTTAACTTCCATCATCAGCAGGATCTTTCTTTTGTTAGCCCTTAAACTGGAGAAACTGAATTTCTTACGCCAACTTTTTTAAACGAGTCGGTCGTACGGATGGTAGCCTGGCTGCTTCCTAACTAACAGACCCGGGTTCGATCCCCGGTCGGAACACGTTTCCTGGGTGAGGTTTTATCGGATTTTTTCCTCACCTGTAAGACAAAGGGTCCCGCGTTGTAGCCAAGTAGTTAAGGCATGAAGCCTTGGCGCAGAGCTATCGGACTTGCGCTGGTTCGGGTCCGATGGAGAAATAAATTTTCTCATGGAATTTCAGCTAGTACGGACCGGTACCTACCCAGCATCGTGAGGCATTTGGATAGCTACAATAAGTAGCAGCTCCAAGTTGAGAAGACCAGCTATAACGGCTGGGGACCTACATTGGCTAGATGATCGTCTACCTCCGTGATTAACACATGTGGGTGTGAGGCCAGCAGCCGGCTGGTAGGATAAAGGCCTTCTAGACCCGTCGCACTAGGAGTTTGTTTTTAGGAGTATGACAAATGTCAGGAAACTTTAAGACCAAGCGGTCGCAGAAAATCATCCGGTCATCATTATCATCATCATTCACCGGTGTAGAAAATAACGAGGAGCTCCTAAAAAACTCCGAGCGCAATAGGCCTAGAAAGACCTTGACCTACCAGTCAGATGCTAGCCTCACATCCACATGTGTTAATCACATAGGTAGACGATCATCCAGCCAGTGTAGGTATGACAAGTGATAAGCATGTCGGGTCTCCCAGCCGTTATAGCTGTCCTTCTCAACCTGGAGTCACTGTTTATTGTTGCTACCCAAATGCCTCTCGGTGCTGGGTGGTCACCGGTTCCATACTGGCTGAAATTCCATGAGAAAATGTCTTCCCCCGTGGAAACTCGAACCAGCGCAAAGGGAAGTTACCACACCTATAATTCCCTAGTGAAACTGCAAAGCATAGCATGATAATGCTATGATTGCAGTGAAAGACCAGCCATCGGGCAGAACACTAGATTAGATGGTCTGAAAAAGTACGTTGACCCAGTGTAATTGGAATCACTGATTCTACAGGGAGCATGGTACCACTGTATCTACCTCAAGCAATTATAAAAATAGATTAGAGTTCATGGACCTTCGATAAATTTCTTACATATTTTATCTGTATGTAGTTAAAATAGAATTACATGAGGAGACGGAGAGTCGTTAGGCATTGAATAATAACAATACAGCCATTAACACACAGTTAATTAGTAGACTCGAGGGGAAAGACACGCTATCTCATTTCATTCAATTTCCTTATTAGGTAGTTTTATTTTATACTGTTTCTCCCTTTTATCTTGCTTCGGTCGGTTCCTTTTATGACAATCCGGCTGATTTCCATGAAGCTTCTCAGTAAGATAAATGTCTCCTGGAAGCGTTACGAGCGCTTCGCAGGACAAGGATGGTGGAAGGGCTGCTTCCTCTGAGCCTCCAAACATGCTCCATAAATATAATTATAGATACCGGATTCAAAAGAACAGATGCAATCAAAACAAATACTGGATTACGACAAGGATGTAGTTTATCACCCACTTTGTTTAATATATATATATATATATATATATATATATATATATATATATATATAGACGATATTTTAAATAAATGGAAAGTTTTAGTAAATCCAGGAATAAGAATGGATAATAAAATGTGCATAAATAATCTTCTATTTGCTGACGATGTAATCATAATACAGAAAAATGAAGACGACTTACAGAAATCAATGCATGCATTAAATGAAATATGTAAATTATACGATCTAAAGATTTCTGTAAGGAAAACGAAGACCATGGCTTTTAGAGGAAGAGATCCAGTGAGATCCAAAATTATTTTAGAAAATCAAAGTATAGAACAGGTGTCTAGTTTCAAATATTTGGGCTGTGATGTTGGCTACAATGTGGAAAGAGATATTGACTCCAAAATAAATAAATTTCAGACGGTGTGTGGAACAATACAGAGAACATTCAAAAATAAAATTAGAAACGAAACCAAGATAAAAATGTATAATGTTATGGCGGTTCCCACAATATTGTATGGATGTGAAACTTGGGCTCCAGTGAAAAGACAGAAGGATAGAATACAGACGGCAGAGATGCGGTTCCTAAGACAAGTAAAAGGATGTACAAGACTTGATAGAATAAGAAATGAGGATATAAGAGAAGAATTGAAAGTACAGCTTTTATTGGATAAAGTCACGAATTACAGACAGAAATGGATTGATCACATGGATGGAATGAGTAAGGAGAGATATCCATTGTTAGCCAGAAATTATCAACCAAGAGGAAGGCGTGATGTTGGAAGACCTAGAAGACGTTGGGCTGATGCAATATGAAGTCGGAACGGGCAATTGCCTAATCCCTGGAGTGATGATGATGATGACTGTTTCTCCCTCTCTCTCTCTCTCTTTCTTCCTTAGTTAGGCCGGTATTCAAGAACCAAGCTTTTCGCGAAGAGCGACTCTCAGCCGATCTCTCCGTGGTTAATTATGTAGGTCATGCAGGACCTACTCTAACTGGCTCACTCTATTCAACGCATGTGCTAACAAGATTTTTCTTTTTAATGCCACCAGGTTGTCTTTTAGGACATTTCAGGCTTTCTCTCCTGGCTTTGTCGGAATTGTAGTAATTTTTTTAGGTTGGGGTACCTGGAAGGCGGAATTACGTTACCCCGATGATAACGAAGCGCCAGGAGAGTTCTTAACCTAAATTCCAGACCAAGGGCAATCACAGGAATGATTCCCTTTAATGAAAAATTCCTAAGGTTTGACCGGGAATCGAACCGGGACTTCATGAACTGTAGCCAGAAACGCTGACCACTAGCCCATGAGGCTGTCGCTAACACGATATATATATATATATATATATATATATATATATATAATAATAATAATAATAATAATAATAATAATACTTTATTTATTCTGGCAGAGTTAAGGCCATGAGGCCCTCTCTTCCACTCAACCAGCACAAATACAAATAAATATTCGACAAATATAGATATACACTATACTAATTATAAACAGTTAAAGATACAATAAATGTAGCAATGTAAATGTCATGTACAAACAACATTTTATAGGGTAATAACAATAATGATACGATAATAATAATAATAATAATAATAATAATAATAATAATAATAATAATAATAATAATAATAATATAAATATGATACATTATACGGGAAACACCAATTAATATATATATCTTACACTGGATAATAATGAAGTCGAGTTTAGAGCAAATATAGATTTAGATTTCTTTTAAAAGATGCCAATGTCCGGCAGCCCCTTATTTCTTGTGGTAGGGAATTCCAGTTGCGAGAAGTGGAGATGGTATATGACATGGAGTGATGTGATGTCCTATGTTGCGGTATATTAAGTAAGAGACTATGTTGTGATCTTGTGTTTAAGTTATGGTTTGAGGATAGATACTGGAAACGGGATGATAAATAATTGGGAATCGAGGTATGTAGGATCTTAAATAGGAGAATTAGACAGTGCGATTTTCTTCTCTCTTTTAGATGTAGCCATGACAATTCGTGGAATAATGAAGAAATGTGATCGTATTTTCGAACATTAAATATGAATCTGATACACATATTATGGACACGCTGCAGTTTGTCCGACAATCCGTCACTTATGTCAGTTAGTAGAACGTCACAGTAGTCAAAATGCGACATCACTAAAGTTTGGACTAAAATTCTTTTAAGAGTTGTAGGAAGAAAATGTTTAAGTCGCTTTAGGGAATGCATTATGGAGAAGATCCTTTTAGATGTTTGTTTTACTTGCTCATGCCATTTTAAATTAGAATATATATATATATATATATATATAATGACGTAGTCCATTGTTGAGCCATAGCCTCTCCTTTGTAAGGAGTTACTAGACCAAGTTAATTTTCATCATCTTCATGGTAGGCCCTCTGCCCGTTCCGTTCTCAGAATTCATCTTCCCATCGTCTTCTAGGACGTCCCACATCTCTATAGCCTTGAGGCTGGTACAGTGCTTGCTTTGTTAACCTAGAAGAGTCCATTCTTAAAATATGTACATGGCATTTTTGTTTATAGTTTTGTATTTTCTATTTAAATTAAAACTTTTGAGTTCTTGTTATACTGTTTTATTAGGAATGTGATGTTTTAGAGTATATCCTGCAACGTGTCTGAGAAACCTCATCTCTGATGTTTCTAATAATCTTCTGTCTGATCTGTTCATGGTCCAATTTTCTGATCCATATGTCACAATGGTAACTCTCATTACCTTGTCGTGACCTGGCCCTCGGGTAGATCAGACAATTTGAAGGTAGGATTCGTTGTGAGTCCAAGAACTCCAGTGAATGCAGAACTTGATTTAATATATTTATTAAAGACGATGATTAAAAGTTACAATATTGTCTCTAACTGTCATAGAGACGAGGTCGGAACCATGGAGAATAAGCCCTGATGCCAAGGGCATCAGCCGTTATAAACCCTCTGATAAGCGGGCGTGGCATGGACGCTGAGTTGGAATGTATCACCCTCATTTCCAAATAAGGACATATCTCTTCTAAAGTTACGTATGAAGACTGGAATTTACCAGCCATGTTATCTTACTGTATTCAACTAGGGGATGGAGAGTAATCTTATCTTGACTCGACGCCCCTGTATTAGACTGGGGGATGGTGAGTAATATTATCCAAACTCAACGCCCTGCCTGTTTCAACTTGAATATCCACATGTAATTATTATTATATATTAGAGTGTCCAGTACGCAATTTCCCTTCATAATATAATATAAATACATTCTGATTGTTAATTCAATACTTTAATATATATATATGGATTTTATGCTATTGGCTAACAGTGCAATAATTAATTAGTATATGCGGTAATAATGCTACAGCCAGCACAACCTTATAAAACTTTAACATTGTTTCTTTTGTTGTTTTTGTTCGTGTTCTTTTAATAGTCCCACACATGCTTTGAAATTCATATATATATATATATATATATATATATATATATATACTTTTTTTTTCATTTATATGATTTTCCCAATTATAAGATATGTGACATCCTAAATATTTAAAACTCTGTACTTGTTCTATAATTTCATAGTTCAAAACTATTTTCGATCGAACTGCATATTTTCCCCGAAAGGCCATTGCTGTTGTTTTCTTCGTTGAAATCTTGAGATTATATTTCTCCATGGTTTTATTGAGCAGTAGTGTGGCATTTTGTAATTGATTTTCTGATTCTGTACGTATGACCTGATCGTCTGCAAACATAATGGTAGTTCCTAGTTTAAAATGTTTACTTAGCTGTGTTTGCCATTTTATGACAGCTGCGTCCAAATATCTATTAAATAAAGTCGGCGAGAGAGGACAGCCCTGTCTTACTCCTAAATGGATATTTTCTATTTTGAAATTAGTGGAATTACCATTGTCTATAGCAATTGCTGTATCTTTGTACATTGTTTTAATCATATTTATTAAATGTTTTGGGTATCCTTTCCCCGTCATTATTGTACAGAGTTTTCCTCTTAATACATTATCGAACGCTTTAATATAGTCCACAAACAGCAAATGCGTTTCCAAATTATATTCTCTTCTTTTTTTAATTAATTGTTTCATTATAAAAAACACAATCCGCACATGATCGTCCTTTTCTAAATCCATTTTAATTCTCATTCAGCAATACGTCTGTTAATTTGTTTAATCTTCTCGTTATTATTTTTGCAAAAAGTTTATAGGATGTTAATTTAAGTTACCTTATTTGCTCGTAGATGTCATGGATGGCATGCGGTCAACAAACCGACCAAGATATTACAGGACGTTGATGTCGGTAAATTTTACTTAGATGCCTCTTTATTCAGGCTTAAAGATCTTTAACGACCCTAAAAATCTTCAAACTCTGGACCCACGGCTTGAAGTTACTCCCGGAGGATTTGCTCCTTGGATTTTTCCGTCCTAAAAAACTCCATCGACCGGGTTTGAACCCCGACCCTCGGAGCCAGAGGCAAGGAACATAACCACTAGTCCACCGCGGCCGGCAGGTATTTTTTTTTAAAGTTTCCAAGGACAACTGAAAGATGAGAGCTTCAGCTTACGGAAGACGGAGATGGCGTGGTCTAGAGAGCTTGGTTCTTGAATACTGGCCTAGTCTTTCTTTGTACATACTTTTACAGGGATGCACCCATTTGCACCTGTATAATCCCACTTCCCTCAAATCATGTTGTTATTCTCCCACTTCCCTGATCCCCATTCGTGCCACATGTTCTGCCCATGTTAGTCTACGAGACTTAACTCTTCTCATTATATTATGCTTTCCTATAAAGTTAACTGTAAACACTTATGTTAATACATACGGATAATATAATTTTAATCACTTGTATCATCAATAGCTGTTGTTTATTATTTTGACAGGTTTCATTCAAATGTAACCAGCGATGTATTTAGGCCTACATTTCGTATATCCATCCATGTCCACCGCTGTGGTCTCGAGGTAGCGTGCTGCCTTGTCACGCAGCGGGCCCGGGTTCGATCCCCGGTCGGGGCAGTTTTTCTGGGTGAGGTTTCTATCGGGGTTTTTCCTCACCTGTAAGACAAGTGTCAGGAAAACTTTAAGGCCCAAACTGTCCCCGAAATCATATGGCCATCATCATTATCATCATCATCATCATCATCATCCTTCGCCGGTGTGGAAAGCTACAGGAAGCTACCACACCTACAATTCCCTAGTAAAGCTTCAAGCATAGCATGAAAATGCTATGATTGCAGCGAATATCCATCCACAGTAATTTTGCCCGAAGGCAGGTCCTTCACTGCAATCATAGCATTTTCATGCAATGCTTATCCATCCATAGTAATTCTGCCCGAAGGCTGGTCCTTCACTGTAATCATAGCATTTTCATGCTATGCTTATCCATCCATAGTAATTCTGCCCGAATGCAGGTTCTTCACTGGAATCATAGCATTTTCATGCTATGCTTATCCATCCATAGTAATTCATGCTATGCCTGCAGCTTTACTAGGGAATTGTAGGTGTGGTAGCTTCCTGTAGCGTTCCACACCGGCGAAGGATGATGATGATAATGATAATGATAGTGATAAGGATGATGATAATAAGTTTTCCTGACATTTGTCTTACAGGTGAGGTAAAACCCCGATAAAAACCTCACCCAGAACTTGGTTCTGCATTATCGGATTGAACAAAAGAAGAAAAGCTCATGTGATTAAGAAAGCGTTTAAATGAGATACATGTGGATTATTCACATGATGGTAACATGTTACAATGTAAATTGGCTTGTTTTAGGAGTTTCCCAGACGATTGAAGATAAGCCAGTTTCTATGTAAACAACTATATATTAGTGTTGCTTAAAATAGGTAGTGAGATTAGAATTCTCACAATTTAACCTTGAAAAGGCCCAAGGTGTCACCTTCGGATTATGTCGTTCCACCATGACCCTGGGGTCAACTGAGTCTCTAATTTAAATTAGTACTGGACGTAGGCCTAAGTTATGGAGGTATAGCTGTTCGTCACGCAGAGCTGACATTGTTTAGAAGGAGCTCATACTATCCTTAAGGACCGCCTAATAATAAGTGTACGCAACTTATGTCTAGCATTGTTAGAACTTTGCGAAGTAACCGGCCTTCTGCTTTCATTGATTGATTGGCGATTGATTGATTGATTGATTGATTGATTGATTGATTGATTGATTGATTGGTTGGTTGATTCATTGGTTGATTGATAAATTAATTGATCAATTGATTGATTGATTGATTCATTCATTCATTCATTGGTTGATTGAAAAATTGATCGATCGATCGATTGATTGATTGATTGATTGATTGATTGATTGATTGATTGATTGATTGATTGATTGATTGATTGATTGATTGATTGATTGATTGATTGATTGATTGATTGATTGATTGATTGATTGATTGATTGATTGATTGATTGATTGATTGATTGATTGATTGATTGATTGATTGATTGATTGATTGATTGATTGATTGATTGATTGATTGATTGATTGATTGATTGATTACAACTGGGGCAATCACTATGAAGACATGGGAAGCACACTTCGAAAGAATCTTGAATGCAGAGGAAGAAGCATTCAACGTAACAGTCGAATATGAAGTCCCACAATACCCAATTCGCATAGTACCTCAGAATTAAGAAATTTTATCCTTTCGGGAAAAAATAGGAAAGCTGCGGGCCCAGACAATATATATATATATATATATATATATATATACAACATGATTGATTGATTGATTGATTGATTGATTGATTGATTGATTGATTGATTGATTGATTGATTGATTGATTGATTGATTGATTGATTGATTGATTGATTGATTGATTGATTGATTGATTGATTGATTGATTGATTGATTGATTGATTGATTGATTGATTGATTGATTGATTGATTGATTGATTGATTGATTGATTGATTGATTGGTCGATCGATTGGCGTTCGAACCGAGTCGGGTCATGGTCCTTCCCTAGTGGGGAGTTTCTTAACCAGATTAAGTTAGTTTATCTCCGCCAGATTAAGTCATGTTTAGGTACAGCTAGTGCATAGCAGCGAGGAGACATGCTAGTGCATAGCCTCGAGGAGACTTCTAAGTATTACTCGGATGGATGAAGGTCTATTAAATTTTGCCGAGAGATGTTTTCATTCACGCTTAAGATTCACACTTAAGTGGAAACTCTTCAGACATGGGTCCCATGGCATAATTTTTTTTTCCTTGGATTTTCCATCGTAAATATCCATCGACCCTGGTCGGGTTTGAACCCGCGTCACTCGGGTCTAGAGGCAAGTAACATTACTATACGCCTAAATAACTAATTTTAACCCAATGTGAATTTAAAAAGTATCTGATAACTGTTTGCCTAGACGCACCCTACACTTTAAGATTTATTTTTTAAAGATTGGTTTTTTAAGTGTTTATTTTATTATAAATGAATTAATTTACTTAATTGAATGTTGCCATTTAGATACTTTGGAATAAATCTAACTAGCTTTTAAGAAATTCCAAACTCCAGCAGGATACCATATAACTTTTCCCTCTTAATTGAATCGTGTGTCTTTTTGAAATGCACATATATTTGATGTACAGTGTCATTGTATTCCCATTTATTTTCTAAAATCTGTATTACACTAAAAATCTGTTCTATTGAAGACCTGTTTCTTCTAAATCTGCATTGATGATCACCTATTATGCCATTAATATAGCCTGGACACTAATATATCGTTAGAATTTTGTACGCAGTTTAAAGTAATGTGATGAGCCTGAAGTTGTTGCAATAGGACACACATAAGCCTATAAATATTTATTCAAATTAATGGAATTACCACAAATTTTAACAAGTCATAACAGTGTAAGATGTATTGGAATAACTTGTGAAAATCAAACAGATGTTCGGAATAAGTCTCTGGGAACATTGGTATTAAAATACCATATGTTACTGGAAAAACCACACATGCAGATTATAAGAGAGTTCAATAGAGCACCATATTATTAAGTAATTTAATTGATATAGGAATATTATGATAATTTCTTGTATGCTTCCGTACCATCTGGATAGCATTAATCAATACTTAAAAAATACGTTGTAATCGCTGTTGAGGTTATGTAATAAAATGTTAAAATATTTTTTTAAAAAGGACCAGGTATATCAATAGCCCTCAATTAAAATGCATTTATTTTTAAAAATGCGTTAAGTAGCTTTAAAACCATGTAGACTTTTAAAAAAACATGTTCCATCTTCGGTATGTAAATGATGTACCAAATGATATGCCCAAGACGGAACATGTTTCTGGAAGGCCTATGTTTTTAATTTCTTGACGAAGTTTTTTAAACAGAAATACATTTTACTTGAGGATGACTGATACAGTATATCAGGCACTCGTTTTAATATTTTAACGGTTTATGGATATCGTTATTCAAAAAGTTATTTTATCCTGATGTATGTTAATGAAGTCTACAATCAAATTAAGCCCAGACCTTGGTTATAATTCCCTTATTATGTTATAACTATGACTCTGAGTTTGAGGAAAAGGCCTTTTTTCTTCTTATGTCTGAATACGAGGCCCAACTTAAAAAAATATATATATATTATGGGTCATAGTAGGCCAAAAAATGGTGAATTTTATTCGTCCTTTTTGTCCTTTTTCAAAAGTTTTTTGACTTATTGGTCCTTTTTTAGCCGTTTTTTAGGTCTCAAAGGATTTTTTTTTTTTGCAACTTTACCTTCTTTGACTGAGTTTATACCAATTCTATAATTCAAGAATCCGCAGAGTCTAGTCTAAATTCCAACTTCTTTTAAAACACTATCAAGTTTTATTTTCCAAAATCTTTCACATTGCAAACACCTTTTTTCCGCGGAAAACTATTGGACCCTAAAAAAATATCCCGTTATTTTTAACCAGCCTACTGACCGCCTGTTATTCATAGCGGGTTCGCTGAATTCATTCTAGATGGGGAAAATAGTTTATTCTAAGTTCAACAAAAACTTCCTTTTAATGAACGCACAATTCCTTATTTCAAACTACGTTGAATTAAAAAAAGGTATGAAAGAAGAAGCATTTATAGTGATTTTTTTTGCAAGTCATGGCTCATTTTACTAGAATTTTGTAATTTTTAAACATTTTTTATTATATTCATTAAAAATGCAGTTGAAACTAAAATTATTTAATTTTAATTGCCTTTTTTTAGTTTTTATGTATTTTACACGCTTTATATTAGCTTGACCTGTATCTATCTATCTATCTATCTATCTATCTATCTATCTATCTATCTATCTATCTATCTATCTATCTATCCATGTAACTGAATCTTTCATCGCGTTTTTCACCCACTTAAAATAATTGGATCGACTTGAAATTTTGTATACGTGTAAAGGACCCGTGACAATACAATAATTTCGTATTTATTTTCTAAAATCCTGGCCAGAATCATCATAAAATCAAAAAAAAAAATTTGTATTTATGTAACGGAATCTTTGAACACGATTTTCACCCACTTAGAAACATATGATACACTTGAAACTTTGTATACTTGTAAAGGACCCGTGACAATACAATAATTCCATATTCATTTTCTAAAATCCTGGCCAGAATCATCAGAAAATCAAAAAAAGTGTTTTTGTATTTATGTAACGGAATTTTTGAACACGATTTTCACCCACTTAGAGACATTGGACCGACTTGAAACTTTGTATACTTGTAAAGATCCCGTGACAATATAATATTTTCATATTTATTTTCTAAAATCCTGGCCAGAATCATCATAAAATCAAAAAAAGTGTTTTTGTATTTATGTAACGGAATCTTTGAACACGATTTTCACCCACTTAGAAGCATTGGATCGACTTCCAACTTTGTATACTTGTAAAGGACCCATGACACTACAATAATTTCATATTTTATTTCTAAATTCCTGGCCAGAATCATCAGAAAATCAAAAACATTAAAACTGGTATAATAGGTTACGGACTTGTCGACTTTTTAGTCAATCGTTGTCAGAGCTCAGTTGGTAGAGCGGTGAACTAGTGGTAAATAATTTTAGTAATCCATAGGTCGCTGGTTCGAATCCGGCTGGGGAGGATTTTTTTTTAGAAGAGTAATAATTTTAGCTCATACTACAATAGTATGGAATTTATAGATATTTACATTCTTATCTTATTCTGTAAAATATTAAAACTAAAAAATAAAAAAATAAATAATAGTTTTAAAAAACTAAAAGAACACGCTTTATTAGAAAACTAAAAAAATGAAAAATAATTTTAATTTCCAATACGCTTGGGATAAAATAAAGTGGTCAACAAAAAAATCATCTCCAACACATATAGAATAAAATTAGAGTTATCAACAAAAAGAAAATAATTTTACCATCAAAAGCGTGGGGTGCTCTATATCAATTAATATATTTGATAATAAACAGATATTGGTAAAAGTAAGCTTTATAAGAAGAAAATGTAAAAATCATAAAAAGCACCCCACGCTTTTGATGGTAAAATTATTTTCTTTTTGTTGATAACTCTAATTTTATTCTATATGTGTTGGAGATGATTTTTTTGTTGACCACTTTATTTTATCCCAAGCGTATTGGAAATTAAAATTATTTTTCATTTTTTTAGTTTTCTAATAAAGCGTGTTCTTTTAGTTTTTTAAAACTATTATTTATTTAGGATATATTTAGATCTTTTTAAAGGTCTTTTATAGGCATTTTATAGGTTCTCAACTTCCGAACCCTAGTCATAACTATACTACAGTAGAGTCGGTGTAAAAACCGGCAGCGAATCACACGACGGCTTTTGATCAGCAGACTAGTTTCTTTACTATAGTCTAGCCACTGATTCTCCGGCCCTGATGTTTTCACGACAGTGTTGCCAATATGGATATTCAGTGGGAGGGGCCGCTTTATGTATGCGGTTAGCAGACATACAGCTGACAACATCTCAGCAATTTCAAACCTTACTAGCGCACTATAGCAGCGTCAAGAGCAGTGATTGGTTGTGGCAGACGTGCGCTCCCACTCAACCATTTCCTTATTGACAGTAGAGGGCGAGTTTCTCCCTTTACCCCTCGTATAACCTAACATTCAGAGCCGGCGATCCAGCGGCTGAGCTTTAACAGTGGTTGTCGTCAAGGTTACGGGACAACAGACACACAGAGGCTGTTACAAGTATCCTTGTACTACTACCAGGGTTCTCACGCTCTTTTTTCGAAATAATCTCTAACGTTAAGAATTGTTTCACTGGTTTGCGAAATGATAGTCTGCCGACTCCTCCGCAGCATAATGACGCTTAAATTTACAGATAACACCGCACTGTAATAATACTCCACTTGATTCGTCCACCACTCAAGACCGTACTGATATGACAACGCCGCTTTGTTATGTAAACCACGTGCAGCGTCCCGCAAAAAATTAGATAGGTGTGGCCACGCCGGATTTTAGACTGTATTGGACAGTCCAATTAAAATTTTACTTTGTGAAATAAAACTGTGCTTCATTTTTATTTTGAGGTGCTTCCAACATTTTCGTCCCACACCGTATCCGAGCGGTTTAAGGTGACGTACCTGATAGATGAACCTTGCACTAGTTCGAGTCCCCATTGGTGAAGACATTTTCTCAGGGAATCTCGGCCTGTATAGGACTAGTGCCTTCCCAGAATCTTGAGGAATTTGGGCAGCTATAAACAGGAATGAAATGCAAGAGAAATTAAATAAAAGCAAATTATTGACATGCATGCTATTATGCATTGTAGGGACTCTTGTCCCAACTTTTCTCTCTCTAAATATATATATATATATAGAGGAACTTCGGGTAATTTGGGTCCCTCTTTTGAATTTGTTGTTTTTCTTCTTTCAATTAAGGGATTTGAATTTTGTTTAATTACAGTGATTGTCATTAGTGTTGTAACTATGAAATAGCATTGTTATTTTATTCAAATATGAAAACATCTTCATAATTTATAAACTTTTTATACATTACAAAAAAGGATAACATGGACTCTAGAGTCCACCTTAGCTTTTAGTCTATTTTTAAGTTTATTTACTCTATTAATTTATACAGACAGGCACAGATTAATCTGAAAATATTTATGACTGATCATAATTAAAAAGCGTTGATACGTATTTATTTAATGTTTTGAAAAATTATTGTTGGTTATAACTATCATACGTCATTCAACTGCAGAAAGCGACGGTCTTTGGGTTTAGTAAAATTACAAGCATATTAAATAAAATTAATTAAGTGAATAGTTTTTACAGATAGCATCTTCATTGATAAAATATACATATTCGTGTGAAGTGGACCAGAGGGTTTACATTAACCGAATTCCTTTGTTATGTTTAATTATTTTATACAGCCACCATGGCACATAATATCAAACCAAACCCGTCAGTATATTAAAGCAGCATCTACATAATATAATATATTTAGGAGTATTTTGAACATTTGTAATATTTAATAGCAGAAATTAAGAATTGATTCTTAGCTTGAAAAACTTTTAAAGTGGTCATTTTCATTAATATCACAAATAAACCCTTCTTCCCACAAAGAATAAAAGAAACTGGCCTTGAATCCGTCAAAGTCGATGAGGGGAAGAAGTTAAAATATTTTCTGTTCGAGGGCAGCACCAATTAAAGAAGATATTAACAGAAGGGTTCACATTACCCGAACTTCCTTATATTAAACTGAAAATAGATAAAAATGTTATTCTCTCATTTATATGGATGCGAAATATGGACTCTTACTTTGAGGGAGAAGATAAGATTACGAGTATTTGAGAATAAAGTTCTTAGGAAAATTCTTGGTGTTTTTCGATAGATGTAGGCTACATGCCGGCACCGGGTTTCACTTTCTCCCTTCTCTTCACCATACAACACACTTTACACTACACAAACACATAAACGTACACTCCCCTACCCCATCTACGTAAGATGGTCTGACGAAGTGATCCCTAAATTGAACACAGACCACATTAACCCTTAAATTCGCAATGTACCTTATAAAATACATTGATTTAATTTATTTTTTGAAACAAAAATATTAAAAGTTATTTTTGTGGCTGTATATTGGAGAAGAAGGAAAAATTGTGAATGTATGAATTATATAAGGAACCTGATTTAGTGAAGTATATAAACATTAATAGATTGGCCTGGGCTGGACATTTGATACGTATCAACAATGATAAAACTGTTAAAATATCTATATGGCACAACCATTACAAACTAGAAAGCTTGGAAGACCAAAATTAAGATGATGGAAGGATGATGTCTTGCAGGATATTAGAATATTAGTAAAATTAGAAATTGGAAGAATTTAGCAGCAAATAGAGAAATCTGGAGGGACATTCTGAGGAAGGCTAGGACCCAAAATGGGCATTCATGCTATATATTATGATGATGATGATGATGATGATGATGAATATGATTTTTGAAACAGTAGAAAAACAAATGAGTAACCATTACTTAAATTTTTGTCATATTACACAATAATGTATACAATAACTTAGAGTTTTACATGATTTTGTTTTCATTGCATTCATTGCAGAGAAATTGTTTCGTCAATTTAAGGGTGAACTCCGTCTATCCGCTCTGCGCGGAACTCGAAGCACGTAAAGAAGTGGGTGCCTTTAGAACACACACTAACTAACTCTAACTCACTGGCACTATCGAACCCGTAGGTTCATAGCCGCGCGGACATAAGCTCTCCATGCATCCCTATCCTGAGCTAATGTTTTTCAATCATTGCCTATATAATCTACTTCCTCAAATTATAGTTAATATTTTCTCCCACCTCATTCATGGTCTACCAACTGGGCGTTTTCCCTCTGGTTTTCCTACATGAAGCTTTCATGCACGTCTTTCATTCCCCATTCGTGCCACATGTCCTGCCCATCGCAGTCTACGATACTTAACTGTTCTTATTATATCTGGTCCTGTGTTTGAGCCTTTGGCATGGATTCCTTAAGTAGTCCCCGCCCGGAGAACCGAATGAGGGACTATTTTACCTCCGGAAAATTTTACCCTAGTGGAACCCATGTCCGCGTTTCTTGACGGTTTTATCGACCTAAGGTATTTTTTTCGTCTGGCTTATCACTTTCGACCAGTCCGGCATGGGTAACCCTAACACGCACACAATTGCACTTATGCCAGGAGAGAATACTAGAAATGTCATAAAGACAACATTGTGGCAATAATAAAAAAATTAAAAGGGTAAAGTGATCCCTCTACAGCCCTTAAGAGCGCTTTTGGGTAGTAGGAGGTTAAGGTTCCCACTTTTCTAACAATCGATTCGAGATGTCAGCCGGATTGTCAGCCCTGCGTGACGGTCACGTGACTCGACTTATTTCAACCAGATGAGGAGTCGACCCCAGGACCATGGTGCCTCCAGCAGGTTTAGTCCAGTTTAATAATCCTGATCCCATCGGAATTTCAACCCCCGACCTTTCGCGTTTCATTGGCTACAATAAAAATGATGAGAAATAAGTTGGTGTACATTCAAGGTGAAAGACTAACTTTAGAATGAGCTAAGTTTAGCAAATTGGATTCTGGCAAGAGGATCTGTCATTTGCGCGAGTGTACGTACAAAAGTGATTGAAGAATGTTGTATGAACATAATTCAATAGTGTGCGGTGATTTCCCAGTTTGACAAGTGATATTTTTATGTTCTCAAATTTGTGAGTTACCAACATTACAAATCTATTTTTACTCTTCTTTTATATTTGCAGGTTATTTGGCCAAGTGCTAAGTGTTTTTATGTTGACAGTGACATTGTGTCGCCTGAAATAAGCGTCACATACATGGGTCCATTTTGTTTCATGTTCCAATTTGCGTTATCTTGGGATCATCTTCCATTATCAAAAACTGAACAGTGTGTTAGAAAATTGCGAAGGAATGTAGCTTTTACGTTATTGCCATGAAAATACTTTTTAAAAACTTGGGTGATTCTGTGCCATCTGCGTAAATTCAAATAAAAATAATGGAAAAACACAATTTATTGATTCCTGTTTGGTTCGTCTTCCAGGTTAAATGGTCGTGGCCAGGTTTTCTTGAAACTCGACGTTTCTTCTACTACTGCGATATACATCTTCAGGACAGTTGAGGGTTCACAGAGAGCACACAGAATCTCCTAAAGATGCCTACCGCAGTAGTAGACGAAATGTGGAGTTTCAAGAAAATTGGATCACGCAATTTAGCCCGAAAGACGAACCAAACAGGAATCAAGATACTGGCCGTGAAAGATTACAATTTTACTTATACAGTTTATAGTTGCAGTATTTAAATGCGTCTTCTTCTTCTTCTTCTTCTTCTTCTTCCATTCACGTGATAGACCTAGGGGTCTGTTACGGTCTCGATCCAACGTTTGAAGGGTCTGCCCAAGAATCTATTGCCTGGTGGCTGGTAATTTAAGATTTAGCGTGGTATTCTTGTTCGGCTCATTCTTCTTACGTGAGATTTCCAGTTGTTTCTATAGTTTCGTACATATTCCATGATTGATTATTCGTAATTCTTTGAGAATCTCATCATTCCTTTCATGGTCTGTTCTTGAGTAACCTGTAGTACGTCTCATAAATTTCATTTCTGCCCGCAGTTAGTCTTGTTAATCTACACTGCGAATTATCCAGGCCTCACTGCCGTAACATAGTATGGGTCTGGCCAGTGTTTTAAAAATTATAGTTCGTGTGTGTTTGCTGTACTGTGTTTGGAGTGAAAATATTATTTATAATTCCTGTTACATTCTTAAACTTTATAATTTTTTACTAAAATCATTTTCCTCTTCGTATGTAACTTGGTATCCGAGGTAGTTAAATGTGTTAGTTTACTCTAATACTCTATTATTAATAACAATTTTACTGCGAACTGGTTCTTTTCCTAGGAAAGCCATGACTTGAGATTTTTGTTGAGATTTCCATGTTGTAGTTTATTGCAATTTGGTGAAAAGAGTGGACTGATCGTAGTACGTCATCTGAATTCGCTGTAAACACAATGTCGTTGCAAATAATAGGGTGACTAAATTATATAATATATTAGCCTAATTGGTATACCGCCATATGGTTGTAGTTTAACAATTGGATTCATGTATATTCTGAAGAACATTGGTGAAAGAACACATCCTTGTCTAACTGCTTTATTAATTGTAATTGGTATGCATTCAAGGAGGATAATTTACAGACAGCAGAAATGCTAGTCCCAGAACCAAGTGCATTAGACGTTGAAATGGCGATTGAAAAATTGAAGATGTATAAAGCATCAAGTACAGATAAGATCCCAGCAGAACTCATAAAATCAGGGGGAGAAAAATTGATGGAAAAGATATGCTAGTTGCTCAGTATGATTTGAGAAAAAGAATCTCTTCCAGATGAATGGAAAGAATCAATTATCGTACCAATTAATAAGAAAGGAGATAAAACTGATTGCAACACCTACAATGGGATTTTCTCATTACTTTCAACTTCCTACAATATTCTAACAAATATATTAGTAAGCAGACTTACTCCCTATATTGATGACATTCTAGGAGATCATCAATGTGCATTTAGAAGAAACAGATCTACAACAGATCAGATTTTTAGTATAAGACAGATTTTAGAAAAGAAATGGGAATATAATGGTACTGTACATCAACTATACGTAGACTTCAAAAAAGCATATGATTCAATTAAGAGGGAGAAGTTATATAGTATCCTGCTGGAGTTCGGAATTCCTAAAAAGTTAGTTAGACTTATACGAATGTGTCTAAATGGCACAAAGAGTAGGGTGCGTGTAGGCAAACAGTTTTCGGACACCTCTGAAATCCACAATGGGTTGAAGCACGGAGATGCACTATCTCTTCTACTATTTAATTTTGTACTAGAGCATGCCATTAAATCTTTAGAGAATGAGGAAGGCTTACAACTCAATGGTATTAATAAGCTGTTAGTTTATGCTGATGATGTAGTACTATTGGCCGATAGCGAGGAGATACTAAAGGCCAACACGCACACACTATTGAGTAACACTAAGAAATTAGGACTGGAAGTAAATATCAGTAAAACTAAATATGTGGTCACAGGTAGAAATTCAGTATATAATGGAAATGGACAGCTAATGACAAATGAGGGAAATTTTGAGGAAGTGGCTGAATTCAAATACCTAGGAACAATAATCACAAATAGGAATGAGATGCACAAAGAAATTAAACATAGGCTCAATTCTGGAAATGCGTGCTATTATGCATTGCAGAGACTCTTGATGTCCCAACTCCTTTCAAAAAACGTTAAACTGAAAATATATAAAACTATTATTTAACCAGTTATATTATATGGGTGCGAAACATGGACTCTTACTTTAAGGGAGGAAAGGAGATTACAAGTATTTGAGAATAAAGTACTTAGGAATTTTTTTGGACCAAAGAGAGATGAACAGATAGGTGAATGGAGAAGACTACATAACAATGATCTACATGGTCTTTATAGGAAGTCAGATATAATGAGAACAGTTAAGTCTCGTAGACTGCGATGGGCAGGACATGTTGCACGTATGGGGAATGAAAGACTTGCATGGAAGCTTCTTCTAGGAAAGCCAGAAGGAAAACGCCCAGTTGGTAGACCAAGAATGAGGTGGGAGAATAACATTAACTATGATTTGAGGGAAGTAGATTATACAGGGAATGATTTGAAAGCATTATCTCGGGATAGGGATGTATGGAGAGCTTATGTCCGTGCGGCCATGAACCTACGGGTTCGATAGTGCCAGTGAGTAAGTAAGTAAGCATGCATTCAGAGATTCTATTTTCAATCTTAACTTGGATATAATTATCCTTACAAATTTCATACCGGTATATAGCTTTTGAAGAAGATACAGCTTTTATCAGTTGGTCTGGGATTCCATCATTTTTTTTAGGATTTCTAATAATTTGTTTATATTTACTTTGTCAAATGTCTTCTTCAAATCAATAAACGCCATGTGTGTTTAAATATTTAACTCTCTGTTGTTTTTTTTTTCTAGTAGAATTTTAATAGTGAAATATCCATCTGTACAGGATCATCCTTTTCGGAATCCATTTTGCGCTTCATCTAATAAATTGCCATAATAATTAGTTAATTTTGATTTAAGTAACTTGGTGTATATTTTGTAGCCTGAGTCCAAAAGACTTATTCCTCTGAAATTATCATAAGTAACGCCACGAGTGATTTCCAATTTATCTAGAGAATTTTAAAATCAAGAGTGGCATTTGTTAGGACTATTTAATGAATAAAATTAAGCTGTTTACTCACAAATCATTGTTTAAGTATAGTTTTTTTTAAATATTTATATATTTAATGTAAACGGTGATGTTTGAAAACTGATGAGAAACGTTTGTTATGTTTCATTTGTTCATCACTGCAACTAGATCATATTATATATTGCCAAATAGCATCGCAATATTGTAAGAATGCACCCTAGTGGAGAAAAAAATTAAACACACCAAACTGTTTATAACCAACATTATAGGTTAGTAATTAATTTCTGATGTCCTATGATGTAAATATGTCAATTATATTTTTCTGGGACGTAAATACCTGGGAAATAATACGTTTAAGAACGTGCAAACAGTGGTTTCTTTTTATTGTGGTATAATCATTTGCTACAATTTTTGTTCCTATTATATGTCGCAAGCGATATCTGGTTACATTCGTGCATTATATATACAACATGAATTGCGTGATTTTTACATCTTAATATATAAATTGCTACATTCAACGTATTTCTTAGAGAGTCAGTCACTGCAAAATAATGCTACGACCTGTTCAGAATATTAAAAAGGAAGATCTTTCTTTATTACTATATACTTGATTGATAAACATCGGTGTGAAACACGATTGTGATTGGTTGTAAAACAAAATTCATTGAAACGTGATTTGTCATTGACTCCCATTTGGGGCATGAGTTAAACAGTCACAGTTATTTATATCTCCTTTTTTGTGTAGTGGGATTACAACAGCTTGTTGCCTGATTTTGGTGGAGGTCCCTCATTATAAATTGTATTTAACAAGATTTAGAATCCTTTCATGAAAGGCAGAGCTGGCAAACTTAAATAATTCTAGCTTACTTCACCTAGTGTTTTGTTATTTTTGCAGTGGACGAGTGTTGTATTTAATTCTTCTAATGTAAAAGCATCATGTAATACTTACCAGAGAGAAATATAATATATGTTCATTTCTTACTAAAAAAATGTGAGAAATGCCTTAAAATAAAGATAGAAGTTGACCTCAAAGTAATCTAAAATCCCCATATTTTCAATGTAAATTGGACCAATCATTACTCAGACAGTGTAGCCAACTTACACCAAAACCCGATAACAAACAAACTAGAACTCGCGGGCCGGATACGGCCCTCCATCACTTTCTATCCAGCCCCTGTATGCCTATAGCATTCTAATAAATTAAAATATGTTAAAGGTAGGCCTATAATATTAGTCAATCAGTAATGTAACTAGAACTTGTGAAATATATGTTATAACGACATAACAAAAAAAAGTAGCAAATCAATACACGTTAATAATAATAATAATAATAATAAATTCTTTAATTTTAGCAGATTTCATAATATTTCACATCTTCCTGCGCCCATATATAGGGCCTACTATTGTCATTCTCATCTACATCTCTCTGTCATTCCATTCTCCATCACCCAATTCTTTTTTCCCTCATGCTGTTCAAAACACCATCAATCCACGTTATTTTTGGCCGTCCTCTTCTTCTACTTCCAAGTGGAACCCATACTAGTATTCTTCTTGGGGATCTGTCTTCTAGGAAGCTTTACTTATTTTGACTTATTTTATTTTATATAATTTTATAATATAATGCCAGCTAAAAAAAGCATTATTATTATTATTATTATTATTATTATTATTATTATTATTATTATTATTATTATTATTATTATTATTATTATTATTATTATTATTATTACATAACCATATCATTTTAATTGTTGGTTTTTATAAATCCACAATTGAAGTTTGAACATTCATCTTTTGATTAATTAAGCTCTTTCTTATTTTATCTCTTCTAGAAATAATAATAATAATAATAATAATAATAATAATAATAATAGTAACCATCATAATAATAATAATAATCCACATCAACTATAATAGGGCCAATGGCCCCGCGACCTTGAAGTTTCTTCCATTTGGCCCGCGTCGCAAATAAGTTTGGGCAGCTTTGTTGTAAGTGCCGTCCTTTTTACCGTCATCGGGGACGCTCTACAGAATGAGAAAAATTAATTTAGCTTTAAAAATATATGATGTGTTATTTATATCATTTTCGATAAAGTGAAGAGCTTAGGGCAATAACATGATAAGCCACATATTGTTCTTTCTGCTATATAAGGATTTTAATGTTTCAAAAAATTATAAATACTAATTGGGCAGTATTGTTGTTAACACATTGTGTGTCTATATGTTTTAACTCATCACTGGCACACTTATAACTTATTTTATGAATATTTTAAAACGGTTAATTGCTATCAGTCCCGCGCCGTAGCCGAGTGGTCAAGGTAAAAATTCTTGGCGCAGAGCTACGGGACTTGCGATGGTTCGAGTCTCCACAGAGGAAGAAATTTCTCATGGGATTTCTGCCAGTATGGAACCGGTGCCCACCCAGCATCGTGAGGAATTTGGGTAGCTACAATACGTAGCGACTCCACGTTGAGAAAACCAACTATAAGGGCTGGGGGACCCGACATGCTGACCACTTGTCACCTCTATACTGGCAGCATGATTGTCTACCTCTGTGATTAACACATGTAGATGTGAGGCCAGCAGCCGGATGGTAAGCCAAGGGCCTTCTAAGCCTGTCGTGCCATGGAATTTTTATTTGCTATCATTGTAATAAATGGCATTCCTTAATTGAATGTGGCTGATCATGTTACTGACCTAAACCCTTCAATTAAATAACAATGCAGTCCTGACATTTGTCTTACAGGTGAGGAAAAAACCCAATAAAACCTCACCCAGGCATCTTGTCCCGACCGGGAATCGAACCCGGGCCCGCTTCATGACAAGGTAGCACGCTACCTCGTAATCACAGCGTGGACAATAATAATAATAATAATATAATAATAATAATAATAATAATAATAATAATAATAATAATCAGATGATCAATTGTTAAGTGCACAAGATTATAAAGATTTAGAATATAGGCAAGGTAAATAAAAAAACTATATTTGTCCCATTTTTTTTAATTTTAATTAAAAAACTATAACATATTAAACTTTAGATGTAAAAGATTAATTATGCAATTAACTATAATGTAATAAATAAATGAAATAAAGAATTGCTAAATTTTCAAATTACTTGAAATCACCTCATATTAAAAGTGATTCAATTGCCTCACTTAACTGAAATCTAATGAACTTCATGTAATTTCATGAAGAAGCAAAAGATGTCGCTAGTTGTCACATAGAATGACTAAGTCGGCTTCACAGGCCATGATAGTAACAAAACCTGATTATCAAACATTTTGACCATCAGAGCTTATACAGTATTCAACACGTTCGAAACTATATCGCGGCTGTTTTTAAACACTTGACACATTAACTAATTCAAATTTAAATTACACCAGTAATTTGAAAAATATTTTGATAAATCTTTTTGCATCTTCTTCTACGACTTCCCACAAAAAAAAAACACTTGAAATGGCGTCTGAGCCATAGATCAAAAGAAATCCCTGGTCTGAGCTGCGCAGAAAATATGCTCAAAGAACCCGTTTATTACTTTAATCCAAATAGCCCCATGGTTTAAATAGCCCCACCGCTCAATGGAATATTATGGGATAAAATATAAGTAATAAAAATAAAATTAATATATATCATACACTTGTTAAAGCATACTTATTAGAGCGAGGAATTATATGAAGAAAATTATACCAAAATATGAAATCATAATAAGAAAATATGAAAAATATGAAAATTATGACACAAAAATATTATGAAGCTACTATTTTTTTAACTTTTACGTATATTTATATACATAGACCCTGTATAATTTATGGGTATATATGCCAGCACATAAATGAGACAAGAAGGCCTTTTTGTAGCACAAGAAATCAAGAATTTCACTGTATTTCCATTATAATTAATTTTTCATTAACTCTGACCCAATATAAAATATGTTTGTGATTTGAAGCAATTTTAATGGCTCGCGTTATAGTGTAGTTGTTTAAGGAATCACGCTAATAAGCCAGAAGGTCTTGGGTTTAAGTCTCATTGGGGTCACCGTTTTTAGCTGGCGGCATCATAGCCCTAGGCTCTACTCGGCTCTTAAATAAATGAGTACCAGACGCATGTTCTGGGACAAAGGTGGCCGTCACGCAGGGCTGAGAACCCAGTGGACATCCCTTGGCGATTGTCTAGAAATGTGGAAGTCTCAACATCCATCTACCCTAAGGGTCACCCAAACATGTAGTTTGACACTTTACTTCAATAAATTAATACTGGGAGATTTTATATATATCGATCAATTCATTTATCCAATGATATTTTAATTACGAAACCCAAACATAAACAAAACATAGTAACCAACAAACATGCTTCCATTGAATATAGGCTACCATTAAAAATTTAGAGAGGGTACTGGCGTAGTGGTTAAGGCACTGTGCTACAAGCCGGAGGGTCGAGAGTTCAAGTCCCGTTGGGATCAGGATTTTTAAACTGACCCAAACCCTCTGGCGGCACTATGGCCCTGGGGTCGACTCAGCCTCTAACTGAAATGAGTACCAGACGCTTGTTCTGGGGTAAAGGCGCCGTCACGCAGGGCTGACAACCCGGCTGACATAAAGTGCCGATTGTCTAGAAAAAGTGGGAGCCTTAACCTCCTACTACCCCAAGGGCCTCCTGAGGCCTGTAATGGGATCACTTTACTTTACTTACAGTTTGGATGACTGCTATTTACCTTGCATAAAGATACTGAACTCCAATGTATGTAAATGTCACAATAATATTAAATTGGATGCATCGGAACACAAGTAGACCAAGTCCAGTGTGTCATATTTGGAAAAAAAAAAAAAAAAAAGAGATGTTAAAATGAATTAATCCACAAATACAATTATTTGTAATTTCCGAATACAATTACTTTTAATCCTATAAACTTCAAGTATGAACATGATGATATGTAGTTAGAATTATTTTAACATTAGTTTTTTTTTCATGAAATTGGTTGAGCAGAATATCTAGTCTTGGTCTACTTGTGCTTTGAACAATTCAGTTATCAATTCTGTTCATAATACACTTTTTTTTTTAATGCCCGTCTGTCAGAATTGTTTTATACGATCAGAAAGTACGCTCCACACTATGTGATGTTACGGGAGTAAACATGTACCGTACTATATTTGATAGTTTGATGTGAGAATAATATAAGCCTTACCTACAAGAACTTTACTAATCTCGTAAATTGTGGAGTATAAGACCTGATTTCTCAGCACAGCTGCAAGTTTAGCAACAGCAGTCTTCCCTACATCTAAATATTATAATCCATTCACAAAATAAGGACTGTCCTTAGATAGCAAAAAGGAACTGGTTGCCACCTGATAGAGTAGGTGGTTATTATTCTAACATTATTGTTCTATTTATTCATGTTCTTGTCACAGATTAGGAAATCACTGTTCTTGTTCTGTAGTTTCTGACAAAAGCCTTCACATGGTCATTCTATGTCTCCTTATTCAATTATTTTCTTTTATCATAAGTAATGCCAAGAGTGATTTCCTCACGAAGTGAGGAGTGAATTTATCTTGAGAATTTGGAAATCAAGGTGGCATTTGTTAGGACTATTTAACGAATAAAATTAAGCTGTTTACTCACAAATCATTATTTAACTATAGTTATTTTAAAATGTTTATGTATTTAATGTAAACGGCGATGTTTGAAAACAAATCAGAAACGATTGATACGCTTCATTTTCTTCCTTTGTTCATCACTGCAACCAGATCATAATATTATTTATTGCCAAAGGATCGCAATATTGTAAGAATGCACTCTAGTGGAGAAATTTATAACCAACGTTATAGGTATTCATTAATTTGATGTCCTATGATCTAAATGTGTCAATTGTATTTTTCTGCAACGTCATATCCTAGAAAATAATTCGTTTAAGAAAGTGCAAACAGTGTTTTTTTTTGTGTGGTATAATCAATTGTTATAAATGTTTTTTTTATATTATCTATCGCATGCGATTTCTGCTGACTTTCATGCACTATATATACAATCTGGTAGCCGTATTTCTTGGAGGGTCAGTCACTGCAAAATAATGCTATGACCTATTCAGAATGTTAAAAAGGAGGTGCTTTCTTTATTATGATAAACTTCGGTTGATAAATTCTAGGCGAAACACGACTGTGATTGGTTGTAAATAAAAAATCATTGAGATGTGATTGGTCATTGACTCCCATTTGGGGCATGAGTTAAATAGTCAAAACTACTTAATTGTTCTGTATGGGATACTAAGGAATTTTCCCCTGTCTACCATATTACATTGTCAAATAATTTCAAAACTTCAGTCACTTCAAAAATATTTGAACCAAATATTAGAAATTTTATTTAATAAAATTGAAACTTGAAAAATATGAAGAAATATTAAATTTTTACTAAAATATGAAAATTATTATGAAATATGAAAAAATTATGTAGGTCTTATTTGATTCTACAGATCATAAAATGTAAAGATACTTTGTAAAGATATCTTAAAACATGAAATTTCATAAAAATCCCTAATAATTACTTATGGAACAGAACTTCGGCCATTAACAACAAAAACAAATAAGTATATTTTGGCAAGGGAAATGGATTTTATACGAAGGGCAGCAAGAACTTCAAGAAGAGAAAAAAATATAAACTCAGTTATAAGGGAGAAAATGAAGATTGATAACACTATTTTAGATTATATTAGAACTCAGCAATTAAGATGGTACGGACTGTCCAGCGAATGGAAGAGGATCGGCTACCAAAATGTGTTTTGGAATGGAAAACTGAGGGACCTAAACCTCCTCCAACCATTCATAGTAATTATACCCGAAGGCAGGTCCTTCACTGCAATCATAGCATTTTCATGCTATGCTTGCAGCTTTACTAGGAAGTTGTAGGTGTGGTAGCTTCCCGTTGCTTTCCACACCGGTGAAGGATGATGATGATAATGATGGTCATATGATTTCGGGGACCGTTTGGGCCTTAAAGTTTTCCTGACATTTGTATTACAGATGAGCAAAACCCCCGATAAAAACCTCACCCAGAAAAACTGTCCCGACCGGGGATCGAACCCGGGCGCAGCACGCTACCTCGAGACCACAGCGGTGGACCTAAACCTCCTGGAGTCAGGGAATATATTTATACATGAAGGAGAAACATCTACAACCATGAGATTGGATAGACCGACAAAATTGGCTATTAGGAATCTGTAATGAGAGGGATATCTAGGTAGACGCGAAGAGAGTAATTACTGGAAGGTAATTAGGTAGGATTTTTCTAAGACAATGGAAAAAGTTTAAGATTTAGGAATTGCATCTTGAAGTTAGGTTTTGATTTAAATATTTAAAGGAATGATTTACTGGATTGGATAGGTTCGGGGTTCAAATCTAAGTCTGAACTCAGGAAACAGCTAACTAAAATAACGTAGTCGACGATTGATCTATTTTAAAGAAAACTTTTAATGAGACATACGGAGTGTCGTCGAAGTGTCTGTCTCATTTAGTTAAACGACTACCCCGTATTTATACATAAAATTACATCAGTCATTTTCATAAGTAATGCCACGAGTGATTTCCAAATTATCGATAAATTCACGACTCACGAAGTGAGGAGTGAATTTATCTAGAGAATTTGGAAATCAAGAGTGGCATTTGTTAGGACTATTTAACGAATAAAATAAAGCTGTTTACTCACAAATCATTATTTAACTACAGTTATTTAAAAATATTTTTATATTTAAAGTAAACGGTGATGTTTGAAAACTAATGAGAAACGATAGGTAGCCTACGCTTCTACTGCTTCTTTTGTTTATCACTGCAACCAGATCATACTATTTATTGCCAAAGGAACGCAATATTGTAAGAATGCTCTCTAGTGGAGAAAAAATGAAACACATCAATCTGTATATTAATTCATTTTTGATGTCGTATACATTTAAGAAAGTGCAAACAGTGGTTTCTTTTTTTGGTGGTATAATCAATTGCTACAAATGTTGACATGTAAGCACTATTATATACAATCTGGTAGCCGTATTTGTTATAGGCTCAGTCACTGCAAAATAACGGTCAGACCTGTTCAGAATATTAAAAAGGAGGAGCTTTGCTTAATATATGATAATCCTAACGTTGATAATTATTTCGTGAAACACGTCTCTGATTGGTTGTAAATACAGAAATCATTGAAACGTGATTGGTCATTGACTCCCATTTGGGGCATGAGTTAAATAGTCAATGATAGATCATTCCAAAATATAACATAGATATCAATCAGCAGAGTTTAAAGTCCAATTCATACAACACTATTTACTCTTTCATAGTTATTTGTGTACATTGATATAGCTTAACGGGGTTAAGAGTACATATGTTATTTCTACATTCATCAAACTGATACATTAATATAAATTATAAATAGTGGAATGCAGGCTTTCACGGCCGGTAATCATGGTAGTAAAAGATTCCGGGCTATGTGGCCGTGGTCTATAACTGGCGTTTCTTCCAGACGTTTCTCCCTCAACTGCGGAGGGCATCTTCAGTGGCGAGCGCTAGAAGCTGTTGTTTCCCTGTCGTAGACTCATTCGCAGTCGAGTCTACGACAGGGAAACAACAGCTTCTAGCGCTCGCCACTGAAGATGCCCTCCGCAGTTGAGGGAGAAACGTCTGGAAGAAACGCCAGTTATAGACCACGGCCACATAGCCCGGAACCTTTTACTACCATAAATTATAAATGTTTATATTAGACATTATTTTTACATTAAAATGGTTTCAATTTGTTACATTTAAATAAAAAGGATTGGGAACGAGTTCAGATTTGCATATGCGGCCTTACTCATATTGTTCTTATTATTTATGTGACGTCACTTATTTTTCTTAGTAACCTATACAATATTTTAACTCTGCAG
Source organism: Diploptera punctata (assembly GCA_030220185.1). Taxonomy (NCBI): domain Eukaryota; kingdom Metazoa; phylum Arthropoda; class Insecta; order Blattodea; family Blaberidae; genus Diploptera; species Diploptera punctata. Next base: position 57,813 of record JASPKZ010010662.1, on the reverse strand, counting down.
TCGATCGTACAATCTATACTTTCATGTTACAAATCGGACGACGTCAAAGACATTAATCAACCGATCTATTACAATCAACACAAGTCTGCATTTTAAAACTTTTTCTCAGATGATTTATTTAAAATAGGTGTTTTTAAAACAATGTTTTATACTGATTCCAGAAATTATTTCCATTTTTGTCTATCACGTCAGGTTTTTACACAAAATAAGAATTTTTTTCACGATTTTAACTACTATAAGCACAGATTTATTCTAACTTCATTTCACACAAGAAAAGTTTTTCTTAAAAACACATGTTAAAAGTAATGTAAAGAACGGTCCTAATAATTGCATGACTATCTTATAACAAAACAGAAAGTAAATGGTGTTCCATTAATTTTGAAACCTTCTCTTCTTTGACTTCCTTGAAGTTCCTCAATTTTTATTCTCCCTCTTCAACATCCATTCCATGTTTCCTGGTACCTCCTCTCTACCTCTTTAATATCATGGTGAAAACGTTCACCTTGCTCTTCACTATAATGTCCCAGTAGTCGATATGTGAATACAGAAATGAACTTTCATACTCATGTTACAATTCAACTTTTTTAAATTTTCCACAATTGCCTTGTAATTATGACCTTTGTTATTTTCAGAAAACAGATCGAAAAGCGGTCCATGCTTCTTTAACTCTCTCATTTTTTTTTTTCAAAATCTTCATCCTTTATCAGCTTCTTTATTTGCGGACCAACAAAAATTCCAGCTTTCAATTTTTCTTGCGATGGACGGAAATTTCTTACAAAGATGCTTGAAACAATGTCCATCTTGTGGTAGAGCCCTTACAAACTGCTTCATCAAGCCCAATTTGATGTGTAGTGGTAGAAACGGGACTTTTTGAGGGTCTGCAAAGTGGTTCATGTAGGGCGTTTTTCATTCCAGGCACAAAATGTCTCCGCTCTGACCAAACATTCACACTCCAATGTCTCTTCTTTGCCCGACTGTTCAATTCACATAGAAAGCAAGGCATTTTTGTGAAACCAACTTGGCCTAATAGTATTCCTATAACATTAATGTCACCGCAGATTAGCCGCCTGTGTTCCTCATAATGGATACTTGTTAATAGCAACTTCATGTTCTCGAATGTCTCCTTCATCTGAACTGAATGGACCCATACGCATTCCCATTATGCAGTAACTCCTCTTTAATGATTCTACAAAAAGTCTTCACTGAGAAGGATCATACTCAATGCCACAGAAGTGCTTTAACTCGTTTATGTTATTGCAGTAAACCAAGCAATAATTCTGTGAGGATAAAGGAATTTTTTTTCTATGTCTGTACCATCCACCTCAATGTCCTGTTCTGTATGTACATTTAATCAGCTATTAAATGTACGTACAGAACAGGACATTGAGGAGGATAATTTACAGACAGCAGAAATGCTAGTCGCAGAACCAAGTGCATTAGAGATTGAAATGGCGATTGAAAAATTGAAGATGTATAAAGCATCAGGTTCAGATGAGATCCCAGCAGAACTCATAAAATCAGGGGGAGAAAAATTGATGGAAAAGATATGCTGGTTGCTTAGTATGCTTTGGGAAAAAGAAGCTCTTCCAGATGAATGAAAGGAAGAAATTATCGTACTAATTTATAAGAAAGGAGTTATAACTGATTGCAACAACTACAGGGGCATCTCATTACTTTCAACTTCGTACAAAATTCTAACAAATATATTAGTAAGCAGACTTACTCCCTATATTGATGACATTCTAGGAGATCATCAATGTGCATTTAGAAGAAACAGGTCTACAACAGATCATATTTTTAGTATAAGACAGATTTTAGAAAAGAAATGGGAATATAATGGTACTGTACATCAACTATATGTAGACTTCAAAAAAGCATATAATTCAATTAAGAGGGAGAAGTTATATAGTATCCTGCTGGAGTTTGGAATTCCTAAAAAGTTAGACTTATACGAATGTGTCTAAATGGCACAAAGAGTAGGGTGCGTGTAGGCAAACAGTTTTCGGACACTTTTGAAATCCAGAATGGGTTGAAGCAAGGAGATGCACTATCTCCTCTACTATTTAATTTTGTACTAGAGCATGTCATTAAATCTTTAGATAATGAGGAAGACTTACAACTCAATGGTATTAATAAGCTGTTAGTTTATGCTGATGATGTAGTACTACTGGCCGATAGCGAGGAGATACTAAAGGACAATACGCACACATTATTGAGTAACACTAAGAAATTAGGACTGGAAGTAAATATCAATAAAACTAAATATATGGTCACACGTAGAAATACATTGTATAATGGAAATGGACAGCTAATGACAAATGAGGGAAATTTTGAGGATGTGGCTGAATTCAAATACCTAGGAACAATAATCACAAATAGGAATGAGATGCACAAAGAAATTAAACATAGGCTCAATTCTGGAAATGCGTGCTATTATGCATTGCAGAGACTATTGATGTCCAACTCCTTTCAAAAAACGTTAAACTGAAAATATATAAAACCTATTATTTAACCAGTTATATTATATGGGTGCGAAACATGGACTTTTACTTTAAGGGAGGAAAGGAAATTACAAGCATTTGAGAATAAAGTACTTAGGAATTTTTTTGGACCAAAGAGAGATGAACAGACATGTGAATGGAGAAGACTACATAACAATGAACTACATGGTCTTTATAGGAAGACTTGCATTGAAGCTTCTTGTAGGAAAGCCAGAGGGAAAACGCCCAGTTGGTAAACCAAGAATGAGGTGGGAGAATAACATTAACAATGCTTTGAGGGAAGTAGATTATACGGGGGAATGATTGGAAAGCATTAGCTCAGGATAGGGATGTATGGAGAGCTTATGTCCGCGCGGCCATGAACCTACTGGTTCGATAGTGCCAGTGAGTAAGTAAGTACCATGAGTAATGTGTTCCTGGATCCAGAAGATTCTTATTTTTAAGCTGTGAGCCAAGTAGTTCTGCAGATTCATTTGGTAAATTCAATCACGAACTAGATCATTAAAGTCACTTTGAGAGAACTTTGTGGAGTAAAGCCGTCTTCAGGCTGATATGCATTATCAGTATCGTCACCAGTGATTGCATCAAATTCACTTTCATCGTCATCTTCTGTCAGGTTCTCTAAAACAGCTGGAGGAAGAGGAACAGGCAGCTCTTCTCCATGTAGAACTGGCCTACTGGCTGAAGGGATGCTTGGATATACAATTTGGCTATTTTTTAATTGCACCCCTGAACGTTAAGCAAACAGAAGAAATAGTCATCAAGGTGAACTTTAGGCTTTCTCGACACCATATGAATCGCAAACGGCATGCACGTTTTCCACAATCATAACCTCTCAACTCTATAGCGGCAAACTTTCTTTGGCTCCCACACCTTATCCTGGTCACCAAGTTTCACTTTAAAATAAGCATAATAAGCTTTTTTTACGAAGTAAGTAATATCCATTCTCTGCTTAATCACCGTATAATTTCCACAAATATAGCAGAAAACACACTTGCGTGTAGACATTGCCATACTTACACACTAGAGAGATAAAATGAGAATAGTATTCATAATGCAAGTGTCTGAGATGAACAACACTTCCAAGGGTCACCCAATAACATCAGCAGCAGTTGTGTCAACCTAAAGGATTAGAGGCCTGAATTGACAAATTTCTCTCCAACAATACGCATTACCTTCTGGCACATATAATGCTCTCACCAATAAATATTTGAAAACAGATTAGGTCCATTGTGAAAAAAAAAACTGTACTTGATAGAGGAAAACTAAGAACAGTTCTGGAATCAGCATAAAAAAGTGAACTAATACCACATATTAGTTTCCAGTCATGTGATATCATGCAGACTAGTGTAATAATAGTTTTATTTTACCTGGTAGAGTTAAGGTCTTAAGACCTTGTCTACCACTTAATCAGGTTAGAAAAAATTAAAAAAATTAGTTAACTAACTCACTGGCACTATCGAACCCGTACATTCATGGCCGCATGGATGTAAGATCTCCACACATCGCTATCCTGAGCTAATGTTTTGTAATCATCTCCTGTATAATCTACGTCCCTCATATCATGGTTAATGTTATTCTCCTACCTCATTCTTGGACTGTTTACAAGGCACTTTCTCTTCAGTTTTCCTAAATGAAATTCCATGTCCCTTTTTTCGTTCCCCATTCGTGCTACATATCCAGCCCATCGCAGTCTACGAGACTTAACTGTTCTTATTATATCTGGTTTCCTATAAAGACCATGTATCTCACTGTTATCTAGTCTTCTCCACTCGTCTGTTCATCTGTCTTTAGTTTAAACATTCCCCGAGACTTTATTATAAAATAATCGTAATATTGTCTCCTCCCTTAAAACAAGAGTCCATGTTTCGTATCCATATAACTGTAAGAATAAACTTTTATATATTTTGAGTTAATGTTTTTCTGAGAGGAGTTGGGACGACAAAAATCTCTATAATGCACAATAGCAGCATTATAATGAGAGGGTCATCTGGGTAGACGTGAAGGCAGTAATTACTGGAAGGTAACTAGGTAGGATTTTTCTAAAGTATTGGAAAAAGTTTAGGATTTATGAATTGCGTCCTGGAGTTAGGATTTGATGAAAATATTCAAAGGAATGATTTACTGGATTGAATAGGTTCGGGGTTCAAATCTAAGTCTGAACTCAGGAAACAGCTAACTAAAACAACGTAGTCGACGACTGATCTAACTTTTAATGAGACATACGGAGTGTTGTTGAAGATGTTTAAGTCTGTCTCATTTAGTTAAACGATTACCCCGTATTTATACATAAAATTACATCAGTCATTTTCAATGATATATCATTCCAAAATATAACATAGATATCAATCAGAAGAGTTTAAAGTCCAATGCATACAACATTTAAAAGTTTACCATTACTATTTACTCTTTCACGGTTATCCACTATACATTACCTCTTATGACTAATAAATCTGTGTACATTGATATATCTTAACGTTGGTTAATATTACATATGTTACGTTCAAGAACCGGATACATTAATAACTTATCAATTATACGTTTTTATATTATACTAGCTAATACCCGGCGTGCGCTGCTACGCCTAAATAAATGAAAATTAATATGCTTTTAGGTTTAGTTGAATAAGTATAAGGAAAAATAATTATAAATTTATATTTTTTTAAATACCCCGTGCTGATTACCCGGCGTTGCCCGGGAATCTACGTATCTAGATCTTCTTGACATAAATGAGCTAAAATACGAAAATGAATGTGTTTTATGTTTAGTTAAATAAGTGAAAGGAAATATTTATATCGTGTTTATTTTTAGATACCCCGTGCTGTTTACCCGGCGTTCTCCGGCAATCTACTCATCCCGATCTTTTTGACATAAATGAACTGAAATACAAAGATTAATTTACTTCTTATGAGTAGTTGATTAAATAAAATAAAAAATAATTATAAATGTATATTGTAATTATTTTAAGACTCCCCGTGTTGATTTACCCGGTGTTGCCCGGGAATCTACTTATCTCGATCTTCTTGGCATGAATGAGCTAAAACTAAAAGACAAATAAAAGAATGCCCGCCAAGTACTGCTATGCTTGCACAGGAATCTACGTACTTGTCTCGATCTTCTTGTGTTTTTAAAGTGTTCCCACTACAGGCCTCGGGATGCCCTTGGGGTAGTAAGATGTTAAGGCTCCCACTTTTTCAAGACAATCGGCACTTGATGTCAGGCGGGTTTTCAGACCTGCGTGACGGCCGCCTTTACCCCCAGAACAAGCATCTGGTTATCATTTCAGTTAGAGGCCGAGTAGACCCCAGGGCCATGGTGCCACCAGAAGTTTGGGTCAGTTTAAAAATCCTGACTCCACCGGGACTTGAACCCTCGACCTTCTGGTTTGTAGCGCACTGCCTTAACCACTACGCTACGGTTGGCAACAATGGAAGGCAAAAATTGTTATTGCGAGTTATCCGTAAGAGATAAACTTTTTTGTAGAGCTTTTTGAGATATTAATTTCTGTGTACATTAAGTTTGTGTATTTGTTATGGTTTAGGCAGCGTAAGCCATTTAAGCGTCCAAAGAGCTACTTTTTTCCACGTTTTCCACTACAAATGGTGTTTTTTAAGGATGTAGGAGTTGAGTACCTCAACTCTCTTATAGCCTATGTTCATCCCGGAAGTCTCCTGAACATTTTGTAAAAAGCCCCATCACAATCAGATCAACGGTATGGCCGCGCATAAAGTACGAACAAAGAAACAAACAAACATTCATTTTTATGTATTAGTAATGTCCATCGCTGTGGTCTCGAGGTCGCGTGCTGTATGTCAAGCAACAAGCTCTGGTTCGAATCCCGGTCAGGACAGGCTCCTGGATGAGGTATTTCCGGAGTTTTTCCTCACCTGTAAAACAAATGTCAGGAAGCTTGGGGCCCTACGGTCCCCGAAAATCATTCGGCCAGCATCATCATACTTATCATTATCATCATCATCATCATCCATCGGTGTGGAAAGCAACGGGAAGCTACCACACCTATAACTCCCCTAGTAAAGCTGCAAACATAGCATGAAAATCTATGATTGCAGTGAAAGACCTGCCTTCGGGTAGAATTATTATAGACGGATATTATATATTATTTTTAAATAAAAATGAATTCAATTTATTACATGTAAATAAAAAAAGGATAGGGAACAGGTTCAGATTTACATAGCGGCCTTGTCATATTGTTCTTATTATTTAGGTGACGTCTCTTATTTTTCTTAATAACTAATAACTCTGCATTCACTCATACAATATACTTTCATGTTACAGCATGAAAGTTTCAGTTGGCCTAATCCTATTATTTTAAAGAATCCCGATTTCAGACGGGAAAAAAAAAATTGGCAACTATGTACATGTCGTTTAATTTAATATATATATTCCGTGTCCACCGCTGTGGTCTCGAGGTAGCGTGCTGCCTTGTCACGCAGCGGGCCCGGGTTCGATCCCCGGTCGGGGCAGTTTTTCTGGGTGAGGTTTTATCGGGATTTTTCCTCACCTGTAAGACAAATGTCAGGAAACCTTGAAAGCCCAAACGGTCCCCGAAATCATATGGCCATCATCAACATCCTTATCATTATCATCATCATCCTTCACAGATGTGGAAAGCAACAGGAAGCTACCACACCTACACAATTCCCTAGTAAAGCTGCAAGCATAGCATGAAAATGCTATGATTGCAGTGAAGGACCTGCCTTCGGGCAGAATTACTATGGATGGATATATTCCGTGAAGCAAAAAATCGACAATAAATTCTACTTGCTGAGGAATTAGTCCAATTTACGCAGTTTTTGCGTGACGGTCTTTTTAAAATAAATTTTCTTAAAAATAGTATAAAAAAGTGTAATGATGACCTGCCTGAAGTTTGTAGAAATCTGGAGGAAGAAGTAACACCCCCTTTTTCATTTCTCTCCCCCTCCACCAACCCTACTTGCAACCCTAGTTGAAGGCCATTAGTCTTGCCCTCTTGCCCTCGGTTACATTTGTGTGCAGCCAGTGATGGACGCATGAGTGCGTTTCCAGTCTCCACTTGAATAGCAAGTGTTATTTTTTTAAGTAGTCTCACATATTTTATAAGGTAAGACAATATGCACATATCTTCTAACAATATTTTGGAAAATTAAGGGATAAATGTGATACAGTGATTTTTTTTTCACACATTTTTGTCATTTTTATTTGTCACTTTAACATCTAATGTTATATCGCGTCTAGGATTTTTAGTTTAACAGTGTGTGTTTCCCTTATGAAATCAACTGAAATTGTTGATCTCGGTGGATTGCCATGCTCGCCTTTGTATCTGAGGTTCTCGGTTTGGAACCGGCAAGAGTAGATTCATTCATTCACTGGCACTATCGAACCCGAAAGTTCAAGGCCGCGCAGACACAGCTCTCCATACATTCCCATCCGAAACTAGCGTTTTCCAATAATTCCCTGTATGATAAACCTCCCTCAAATCATGGTTAATGTTGTTCTCCCACCTCATTTTTGGCCTACCTACTGGTTGCTTTCACTTTGTTTCCCTGCAAAGTTTCCATGTCCTTTTCCTCTCCCCCAAATCATGGTTAATGTTGTTCTCCCACCTCATTTTTGGCCTACCTACTGGTTGCTTTCACTTTGTTTCCCTACAAAGTTTCCATGCCCTTCTATAAATTTCCTCTCCCTCAAATCATGGTTAATGTTGTTCTCCCACCTCATTTTTGGCATACCTACTGGTTGCTTTCACTTTGTTTCCCTACAAAGTTTCCATATCCTTTTCCTCTCCCTCAAATCATGGTTAATGTTGTTCTCCCACCTCATTTTTGGCCTACCTACTGGTTGCTTTCACTTTGTTTCCCTACAAAGTTTCCATGCCCTTCTTAAATTTCCTCTCCCTCAAATCATGGTTAATGTTGTTCTCCTACCTCATTTTTGGCCTACCTACTGGTTGCTTTCACTTTGTTTCCCTACAAAGTTCCCATGCCCTTCTTAAATTTCCTATTTGGTTCTGCCCATCGCAGTCTGCTTTAACCGTTCTTATTATATCTGGTTTCTTATAACATCCTGTAGTTTCCATTAAACGCAGTGAAAATTTTGGCTGAAGTTTCCATTGTAGCTGGATAAAGTTTCCATTAAACGCAGTGAAAATTTTGGCTGAAGTTTCCATTACGCGCAGTGAAAAAAAAAAAAAATTCGAAGTCCCAGGCAGACACCACGCGCATGCGCCAACAAACGCGAAGCGGTCTACACTATGGAATCACGCGAAGCTGCCAACATATGCACGATATTTAACGAACCTTGAAGCTAACCTAACGAAATTTAAGTAGGCCTACTCCAACCTGTGAAAGAATGCAACGTCCAAAAATAAATAGTGAGTTCTGAAATTCTGAAGTACATACTCTATGTTGGCTGCACTGGAACATGTGTTGTTGTTGTATAGAATATTTGTTGAAATCAATATAGCTGCCGCGTCTTCATGTTACTAATGTAGTAATATATCATCCATCCATAGTAATTCTGCCCGAAGGCAGGTCCTTCACTGCAATCATAGCATTTTCATGCTATGCTTGCAGCTTTACTAGGGAATTGTGTAGATGTGGTAGCTTCCCGTTGCTTTCCACACCGGTGAAGGATGATGATGATAATGATAATGGTAAGGATGATAAGGATGATGGCCATATGATTTCGGGGACCGTTTGGGCCTTAAAGTCTTCCTGACATTTGTCTTACAGGTGAGGAAAAACCCCGATAAAAACCTCACCCAGAAAAACTGCCCCGACCGGGGATCGAACCCGGGCCCGCTGCGTGACAAGGCAGCACGCTACCTCGATACCACAGCGGTGGACTCTAGCAAAATATATTGAAATAATCGTTAGAAAAAATGTAAAATTTATTTTATCCATCCATCCATAGTAATTCTGCCCGAGGGCAGGTCTTTCACTGCAATCATAGCAATTTTCATGCAATGCTTTGCAGCTTTACTAGGGAATTATGGGCGTGGTTGCTTCCCGTTGCTTTCCACACCGGTGAAGGATGATGATGATGATGGCCGGATTATATTCAGGGACCGTTAGGCCCTAAGCTTCCTGACATTTGTCTTACAGGTGAGGACATACCCCGAAAAAACCTCGCCTAGGAGCTTGTCCCGACCGGGAATCGAACCCGGGCCCGCTGCGTGACAAGGCAGCACGCTACCTCGGCCCGCTGCGTGACAAGGCAGCACGCTACCTCGAGACCACAGAAATGGTGGAATTTGAAAATAAAACCATGTTGGCGCATGCGCATGATTTAGCTCAACTGTTAAGCAGTCTTCTCCATTCACATGTGTCTTTCTCTATTGTCCAAAATTTTCCTAAGAACTCTATTCTCAAATATTCATAATATTTGCTCTCTCTTCAAATTAAGAAATCATGTTTCACACCCATATAGTATAACTGGAACAATAACAGTTTTATTAAAAAAAAGGCATATTTCCAGTTTAACGTACTTTGAGAAAAGTTGGGAGCATATGTCCATTCTTTCTTTCTGCACCTAATAGCTGCTTGTATTTATTCAAGTTAGTGATTTTTTTCCATGCTTCACTATTTCTTGAGTCTACAAGATACATTTCCACAGTCGAATACGCCTTCTGCCAGGTCTCATTTTTTTTCTTTCTGTAACCTTTTTTTTTCTTAATGTTTGCTTGTGTTTTCTTGTATTTTATTTTATCTTCTAGTTTGTTTGGATTCAACCACGTTTTGTATAGTTCATTTGTAATTCGTATTTCTTGTTTTATTTCTTAATTCCAGCAGTACCCGTATAATGTATGTTTCATTCTCCTAATGTTTTTTTAAGCTGCATGAATGTGCATATATTTGTCCTTTATAGATTTTTAAATCAATCTTCGTGAAAATTTGTACAGCCTTTGAAAAAAATGATGGCGCAACTCTTGATGGTGGAAAGTTAAAAGTTTTGAAGAGCGATTCACACCAGTAAGTTGTTACATGTGCTGTCTCCTTTGAGGTCAAATCCGGCGGCATAAGGGGCCAATCATTATTCAAAGAATTTCAACAAATAAATTTATTAATTGAATTCCTAAGTTAAGAGAGACTGAAAGCAGATAATGGTCTCTTAAACCAATCAATAGTAAATTAGCACTTACTTCTGATGCAGTATTAGTATCGTTCGCTTCAGTAGAGCAGTCGGTAAGATGCTTTTTGCGACGACGCTGCCCAGGTTCGATCCTGCTCAGGATTTTTTTTAATAGCGTCGTTATTTTTATAGTGCCTACACGTTAACAGGCTACGTTATATAAATAAATTCGTATATATAGGGGAATTAATTAATTAAAGGAAACAGCTCATATATATATATATATATATATATATATATATATATAATGAATAACGATATTAAAATCTCGTTACTTTGTTTAAAAAACACAAGGCATGACAAGATTGTTTATTTCCACTACTAATGTAAAATGTGTTCTGATTAATTTAAATTAAGACATGTTAATATATAATTTCGTTATACAAGTAAGTCCTGGAGTATTGCATCGCTTCATACAGAGAGTTTCTAGCAGGGAACGGTTATAGTCTAGCAGAGGGAGCTTCTATTTCCCATGCAGGAGGTCGCGTGTTCGATCCCGCTGTCATGCTTTTTTTCTCTCCCGTCCTTATCTCAATTAATTTTCTTTGTTTTTTTTATTTTTTGCTTTGTTTTATTTACAGCATTACCGTACTACTTATATACGCGAAATTATTTTCCATTGCACGACACGCAACGAAATAGAACGGATTTTAGTTTCTCAAATAGTTGTATACTTGTGAACCAAACAACTGACCTCTGGTCATGCGCAGTGGCTTCGTTCTGGGACTTGAAAATTACCTGTGCGCCAACAATGAATTATTTCAAAGGCTGTACATAACAGGTTTTCAGGCGCGGCGAGTGTTCAACCACTGTTAATGTTTTAAAACCATCTTCTGTAGGAGTTCAACTGAAACGAAAATTTAAAAATACTCTAACAGTCACAATTTTCTATTTTTCACAACGAAACTCAGTATATGGTATTAAAATAAAGTGAGGTAGGTGTTACCAAAAAGTCGCTGAAATGTGACCATTAGAGTTGGAGGTTTACCTGAAATCCGAAAGTATAAATTGACTCTAGCAAATGATCGCTGAGTATTACTGGATTGAATTTGGCAAATCCATGTTTCTCCCACGGTCAACTATATGTTACTTCCTCCAGAGTGGACATGTCGAAAATATTGTTATTAATGCACGAAATGCAAAAACTAAAAATATGTTTATCTACTCGTATTAAGTTAAAATCTGTTTCTCATAAGTAATGTCACGATTGATTTCCAAATCATCGATAAATTACGAAGTAACTCCTGAATTTATCTAGAGGATTTGGAAATCAAGAGTGACATTTGTTAGGACTATTTAACGAATAAAATTAAGCTGTTTACTCAAAAGTCATTATTTAAATATCCATCCATAGTAATTCTACCCGAGGACAGGTCTATCACTTCAATCATAGCATTTTCATGCTATGCTTTGCAGCTTTACTAGGGAATTAAAGGTGTGGTAGCTTCCCGTTGCTTTTCACACCGGTGAAGGATGATGATGGTAATGATAATGATGATAGTGATGACCGGATGATTTTTGGGGACCGTTGGACCCTAAGTTTCTTGACATTTATCTTACAGATAAGGAAAAGCTCCGAAAAAAAAAACTCACCCAGAAGCCTGCCCCGACCGGGAATCGAACCGGGGCCCGCTGCGTGTCAAGGCAGCACGCTTCCTCGAGACCACAGCGGTGGCATTTAAACATAGTTACCGGTATTTTAAAATATTTATATATTTAATGTAAACGGCGATGTTTGAAAACAAATCACAAGTGTGAGGTTATGTTTATTCACTGCAACTTATATTATTTAATGCCAAATAGGACCGTAATATTCTAAGAATGCACCTAGTGGAGAAATAATTAAACATATTAAACTGTATATTATAATCAACATTAGGTTATTAATTTATTCTTTAGTAAGCAACTCGGTAAAATCAAGGAATCTATTCATTATTTACTATATTCAATGTGCACTGCAAAATAATTATCTGACCTGTTCAAAATATTAAAAAGGAGAAGCATTCTTTATCACAAAGCAGGAGGTGAATAAGAAAAATCGATAAAGAGCGAGGTGAAACACGATTGTCATCCACTGTAAAACAAAATTCATTGAAACGTGATTGGTCATTGACTATCATTTGGACATGAGTTAAATAGTCATTACAACTGTTCACCACCTTTATAAGTTCAATTTTCCTAGCGGATTCACTGAACATATAGAAGACGCCACTCCGGGTTCATTACTAAATAGTTGTACCGTACAACTAACTCACTGGCACTATCCAACCCGAAGGTTCATGCCCGCGTGCATACATCCCTATCCTGAGCTAATGTTTTCCAATCATCCCCTGAATTCGTGATTAATGTTATTCTCCCACCTCGTTCTTGCTCTACTTTTTGGGCGCTTTCTCTCTGGTTTTCCTACAATTTCCATGCCCCAGTTCATTTCCCATTCGTGCCATATGTCCTGCCCGTCAACAGTCTGAGACTTTACTGTTCTTATATCTGGTTTCCTTTAAATAGCATATAGCTGGCCGTTATATAGTTTTCTCCATTTTACTGTCTGTTCGTATCTCTTCGGACCAGAAATTTCTTTAAGAAATGTATTCTCAAACACCCGTAATCTTATCTCCTCCCTTAAAGTGGCAGTCCATGTTTTACATCCACGAAATTGGGAGAATAACAGTTACATTCTTGTAACTTGCGAGCCCATGTTTCCCTCAACAGAGATTTAGGCGCTCTCCTCCTACAGGGAAGAATTTGAACCAAACTAATTTAGTTACACTTGTTTTCGTATAAATGTCATTTGAGTGGTCCGTGGTCAGCGTTCCGCCACAGTTATATACTGTGTGTGTGTGTGTGTGTGTGTGTGTGGTGTGTGTGTGTGTGTGTGTGGTGTGTGTGTGTGTGTGTGTGTGTGTATCAATTCTGCCCGAGGGCAGGTCTTTCACTGTAATCATAGCATTTTCATGCTATGCTTTGCAGCTTTACTAGGGGATTATAGGTGTGATAGCTTCCCATTGCTTTCCACACCGGTGAAGGATTATGATGATAATGATAAGGATGATGATGATGGCCGGATGATTTTCGGGGACCGTTGGACCCTAAGCTGCATGACATTTGTCTTACAGGTGAGGAAAAAACCCGAAAAAAACTCACCCAGAGCCTGTCCCGACCGGGGATCGAACCCGGACCCGCTGCGTGACAAGGCAGCACACTACGTCGAGACCACAGCGGTGGACTTTATATATACATATACATATATATATATATATATTTATTTATTTATTTAGTTTAATGTTTTTTTAGATAAATTGGGACGATAAAAGTCTCTGTAATACATAATAACACGCATTTCCTGAATTGAGCCATGTTTAATTTCTTTTTGCATCTAAGGGTCAATTTCACCAACAGAGGTAACTGTATTACACCAGTTTTTCCCGTCTACAATGCATAGCTTAAACTGGCGTAATACAGTTACCTCTGTTGGTGAAACCGACCCTAATACGAGTTTGTAATTATTGTTTCCAGGTGTTTAAATTCAGCTACTTCAAAATTTCCCTCATTTTACATCAACTGACCATTTGCATTATATAATGTATTTCTATGTGTGAACATACTACAGTAGCAATAATGAATTTAATTTATAGAATACAAGTTGTGGCATGAAAAGCTTTGTTCTTTCAAAACACATGTGTACACAAGATAATATAATCAATATCACAATCCTGTATTAATAACAATTTGTATATTTAATTATCCTCTATGAAAACCTAAGCAGTTTATTTATCTGTAACAGTAGAGTAAAGGTTATGTTAGATTAGCTTGCCAGCGTGTATATACATTGCTATCTATATTTAAGATAAAGATCTCTAGGCATTTTTTCTGTATTATCCCAGTTATATGAGCAGCCATTAATTCAATTAATTAAGACTTCAATTTAGATATATTCCAATGTGAAACATGGACACTTACTTTAAGGGAGGAGAAAAGATTACAAGTATTTCATAATAAAGTTCTTACGAAACATTGGCTCAAATCTGGAAATGCGTGCTATTATGCATTATAGGGAATCTTGACATCCCAACTCCTTTAAAAAAACGTTAAACTGGAAATATATAAATATAAATAAAAACAATTATTCTACTAGTATTATATGGACGCGAAACATGGACTCTTACTTTACGGAAGGAAAGGATATTAGGCCTACAAGTACTTGAGAATAAAGTTCTTAGAAAAATGTTTGGACCAAAGAGATGAACAGACAGGCGAATGGAGAAGACTACATAACAGTGAACTACATGGTCTTTAACCTACCACACCTACAATTCCCTAGTAAAGCTGCAAGCATAGCATGAAGGACCTGCCTTCCGGCAGAATTACTATGGATGGGCATGGTCTTTATATGAACCTAGATATAATAAGAACAGTTAAGTCTCGTAGACTGCGATGGGCAGGACATGTGGCACGAATGGGGAATGAATGACATACATGAAAGCTTCTTGTAGGAAAACCAGAGGGAAAACGCCCAGTTGGTAGACCAAGAATGGGGTGGGAGAATAACATTAAATATGATTTGAGGGAAGTATATTATACAGGAAATGATTGGAAAGCATTAGCTCATGATAGGGATGTATGGAGAGCTTATGTCCGTGCGGCCTTGAACCTACGGGTTCGATAGTGCCAGTGAGTAAGTAAGTAAAGTTCTTACGAAAATGTTTGAACCAAAGATAAATGAACAGTCAGGCGAATGGAGAAGACTACATAACAGTATGCTGCATGATATTTATATGAAACCAGATATAATAAGAACAGTTAAGTCTCGTAGATTAAGATGGGTAAGAAATGCGGCGCTTATGGGGAATGAAAGAGGGGTAGGGAAAGTTCTTGTAACAAAAATCAGAGGGAAAGCGTTTAGTATGTGTTCGTGTGTGTAATGTGATCCCGCTACAGGACTTGGGAGGCTCTTGGTATTAGCAGGTTAAGGTTACCACTTTTCTATACAATCGGTACATGATGTCAGCCTTGCGAGACTCCCTCCCTTACTCCCACAATAAGGGTCTGGTACTCATAACTAGAGCGAGGATTTTTATGAAATTTCATGTTTTAAACTATTAGTCAGAGAGCGCTGAGACAAAGTATCTTTACGTTATGTGATATGTAGAATCAAATAAGACCTTCATATTTTTTTCATTTTTCATAATATTTTGGCGAAATGTTCATATTTCAGTAAAATTTTAATCATCATCATCGTCCTTTCAAGTATTAGGCCCAGTGGCCCGTTACGGTCTCCCGCCATCTCCGAAAAGGTCGACCCACAATATTCCTTCATATTTTTCAACTTTCAATTTTTTAAATAAAATGTCTACTAATTGGTTAAAAACATTTTTGGAGTGACTGTAGTTTTGAAATTTTTTGACAATGTAATATGGTAGACAGACGAAAATTCCTAAGTATCCCATCTGGAACAAGGTAAATAGATTTGATAAAAGAAAATAATTGAAAAAAGCAGACACGGAATGACCATGTGGAGGCTTTTGTCCGAAACTACATAACAAGAACAGGGATTTCCTAATCTGTGACAAGAACATGAATAAGTAGAACAACAATGTTAGAGTAATAACCACCTAATCTTGCTCTCAGGCAGGAATCTATTCCTTTTTTGCTACCTAAGGACAGTCCTTATTCTATGAATGGATTACAGTATTTAAATATAGGGAAGAGTGCTGCTGCTAAACTTGAAGCTGTGCTGGGAAATAAGGTCTTGCTGTACAGTTTATGAAACTAGTAAAGTTCTTGTAGGTAAGGCCAATATTATTCTCACTTACATCAAACTATTATATATAGTGCAGTACATGATTGCTCCCATATCATCATGTGATGTGGAACATACTTTTTGATCATACAAAATAATTCTGACAGACAGGCGTTAAAAATATATAAAAAAGCTCCTAACTGTGTATTACGAACAGAATTGATAATTTGATTATTCAAAGCACATGCATACCATGCTGTGCTCGGGCAAATTTCATGGAAAAACTAATGCTAAAATAATTCTAACTACATCTCACTATGTTCATAGTGTAATGTATAGGATTAAAAAAAAACTGTAATTGCAAAGAGAGAACTGAAATACTCGCTAGAATTATTTGTGGATTAATTTATATTAACATCTTGTTTCTCCAAATATGACATTCAGTACTTGGTCTACTGCGATGGGCAGGACATGTGGCACGAAAGGGGGAATGAAAGACGTGCATGGAAGCTTCTTGTAGGAAAACCAGAGGGAAAATGCCCAGTTGGTAGATTGGTAGACCAAGAATGAAGTGGGAGAATAACATTAACTATGATTTGAGGGAATTAGATTATAGAGGGGATGATTGGAAAATATTGGCTCAGGATGGGATGTATGGAGAGCTAATGTCCGTGCGGCCATGGACCTACGGGTTCGATCGTGCCAGTGAGTTAGGTAGTTAGGACTTGGTCTACGTGTGTTCTGATTCATCCAATTTAATGTTATTGTGACATTTATATATACTGGAATTCATTATCTTTATGCAAGGTAAATAGAAGTCATCCAAACTGTACCTACTCTAAATTTTGTCAGTGGTATATTCGATGGAAGCATGTTACTATGCTTACTATGTTTTGATTTTTATTTATGTTTGGATTTTGTAATTAATTATCATTAGATAAATTAATTGATCGCAAACCCAGTATTCATTTATTGAAATGAAGTGTCTAACTACAGACGTGGGAAGCCCTTCGGGTAGATGGATGTTGAGACTTCCACATTTCTAGACAATCTCCAAGGGATGTCCACTGGGTTCTCAGTCCTGCGTGACGGCCCCTTTGCACCAGAACATGCATCTGGTACTCATTTAAATTAAAAGCTGAGTAGACTCTAGGGATATGATGCCGCCAGAAGGTTTGGTCCAGCTAAAAACCTGACTCCATTGAGACTCAAACCTATGACCTTCCAGCTTGTTAGCGTGATTCCTCACACAATATACTTTAATGTGAGCCATTTAAATTGCTTCATATCACGAACATGATATTTTATTCATAAGAATCAATAATATTAAAAATTTTCAAATTCATTATATTAAATGGTATTTCATATTGAGTCAGAAGTAATTAAAATGTAAATACAGTGAAACTCTTGATTTCTTGAACTACAAAAAGGTCTTCTTGTCTCATTTGTGTGCTGGTATGTATACCCATAAATTATACAGGGCTTGTGTATATAAATATATGTAAAAAACTTAAAAAAATAGTAGCTTCATAATATTTTTGTGTCCTAATTTTCATATTTTATTATTATGATTTCATATTTTAGTATAATTTTCTTCATATAATTCCTCGCTCTACTCATAACGCTTAGCGCCTGAGTCAATCCCATGGCCATGGTGCCGCCAGAAGGTTTGTCAGTTAAAAAATCCTGCCACCGGGACTCGAACCCTTAACTTGCCGGCTAGTGGTATATTGCCTTAACCAACTATGGTATGGCGTGTATAAATATATATACACAGGGTGTTAATGAATAACACCGACAAACTTTCAGGTACTGTAGAGGTGTCTTAAGGTACGTACACACTTGCGCGTCGCGAGCGCACCATGTTCATCAGATTTGGACGGGGTTTTAAGGTGCGCGCACATGCGGCGCACCACGATCCACTCATTGTCGGTTTTTTCCACGAACACTTTGATGGTTCACTGTTTAGATTTGGACGGTTTGTTGTTTTCGGCGCGCACCTTATTATTATTTGAGTATGGAGTGGTCAGAGGGAAACATGTTAAAACTTATTATACTTTTTTAAAATTATTTTTCACTGAAAGTAATTAATATTATAATTACAAAGAAATAAACGTTATCTCAGTCAAAACATAAATTTATTGTGTCGACGTTTCAATCTCCTTATGTGAGATCATTTTCAAGACATGTAAATTTATAAACAACCATGTCTTGAAAATGATCTCACATAAGGAGATTGAAACGTCGACACAATAAATTTATGTTTTGACTGAGATAACGTTTATTTCTTTGTAATTATAATGTTAAAACTTATTTATCTTTATAGAAACAAACAAT
This sequence comes from Diploptera punctata, assembly GCA_030220185.1. NCBI lineage: Eukaryota > Metazoa > Arthropoda > Insecta > Blattodea > Blaberidae > Diploptera > Diploptera punctata. The sequence goes on along the minus strand of JASPKZ010010662.1, from coordinate 39,108 downwards.
TATTGTGGGATCCTCAACATAAGGATCATTTTTAAAAAATCATTGAAAGGAGATGCCTGGAGGGAAATAGGAGTTAAAATGGATATATCTCCGGATACATGCAGGAAGAAGATAATTACTTTACTTTCTTCCTACCGGCGAGAGAAAAGTAAAATATTGTTATATTGTTGACACATAACTTAGTATTGTTGGTTTAGCGCTACAATAAATAGGTCAGGTCAATTTGCACGTTGATGTCTTGATATTTTTTACTCTAAGGAATAATAAAAAAAATGATTTCACAATATTGTTGCCTGTTTTTTTTTCAACGTTATGTGTTTTTTTTTCGTGTTTACTAAACACGTTCATTTCATAATGTTATGTATGAAGTATCACAAAACAATAGAATATATAAACACATACCAGTAATAAGCGTATTGTATAAGATGACCAGACGTTCCGATTTTAGCAGGAGAGTCCCTTTTTTTAACAATTTGTCCCGCGTCCCGCGGCATTTAAAAAAGTACCGATTTTTTTGGAAAGAATGCACGACAAGCTAGACAACGGCGGGAGAACGGAAAGGGAATATTCGGTTTTCGGCGCCCATGTAGCTATTTCGCCAGGATATGAGTTTTATATTATTTTTGTTAATTTTATAATGTTAAACTTTAATCATAACAAATCATTGTTGAGAACTGCTTATCAAAGTTTACATTTTTGATTCGACCACCATTATTTGGTAGATAAAGTGTGGACATAAATAAATCGCAATTAAGTGTTAAGACTTTGAAAGTTATTTTATGTGTGAAATATAATTTAATAAATTCTTGTGAAAAAAATTCATGACCCTTTAAACAACGACAGCAATCTACTTAAAAAATTCACTCAAATGTGAAATATGCCAAAGAATAAAATAATACTGGTACTATACATAATTTTGTAATGTATTACATTTGTAAATTATACTTATATTGATATTAAAATTAATATGTTATAATACTATTTTTGCGTCCTATAAATTTTTTGTTGCTCCATAGAGCATCTTTACATTTTATAATTTATAGAATCAAATAAGACTAACATATTTTTTCATATTTCATAATATTTTGGCGAAATGTTCATATTTTAGTAAAAATTTAATATTCCTTCATATTTTTCAATTTTTAAAAAGTAAAATTTCAATAATTGGTTAAAAACATTTTTGAAGTGATTGTAGTTTTGAAATTATTTGACAATGTAATTTGGTATACGGGTAAAAATTCCTCAGTATCCAGAACAAAATAAATAATTTTGATAAAAGAAAATAATTGAATAAGGAGACATGGAATGACCAAGTGTAGGCCTTTGTCTCTGCAAAATGTCTACTGAAGGTTTGTGGGTTTCCTATGGATTGCAGGAGGTTCGTTGAAATGAATAATTTCGACGATCATAACACGAACGGCGCGCGCGCCGCGCGTGTTCGTGGCGCGCATATGTGTACGTACCTTAAGATAAACAATTTGAGATATGCAACTTATAGTCTAGAAGTTCAAATTTGCAAGTTATAATAATAAATGTGTTAGGAGCCAGTGCGCCACTGACAATATTTCGAAGATTTCGTGGACAAGCTGTTACATAGTGTAGCCTTTTTTTACAGGTTGACTTTTTGAGACCATTTAGCTCAGTGGTAACGTGTATGAAATATCATTAGTTAGGAATATGATATTCAAGGTTCAAACCTCAAACATGCTGACATTTTATTTTTTTATATATTCTTCCTTTCTTGTGAAAGATGTTTGGAAATTTAGTACAAAATACTGTAGAATTTATTTTAGTATGATGCAGGAAAGTAATAAATGACAATATTCTGTACTAGTATAAAAGAAGTAATACTGTACAGCACACTGGGTAACTACAGTAAGTATTCGTAAGTGAAAATCGCATGGTTCAGACGGTCGAAATACGCATTAGCGTAATCATTACTTCAGGTTAAAATAATACTGTATGAATGTAGCATCAAGTCTTATGACGCTAAACTTAGCACAAACATGAAGGAAAGGCATAACAAAATAAATAAATTAATTAATAATTAAATTAAAGTTTGACTTGCCAGTGGACAAATAGTAAAGGGAATCAAATTCATATTCATATTTTGTTTTAAAGTAAAGATGTTAACATTCAGGAATAATAATAATAATAATAATAATAATAATAATAATAATAATAATAATAATAATAATAATAACAATAAATGTAAACCAACTTGTTATATTATATTACAGTACACTTAGTAAAAAGAGGCATGGTTTAAGCATACAGAAAAATAAAATCTCTTTACTCATGTTGGCTTCAAAAACGGGATCATAGGTACTGTTCAAAATGTTGCCCTTGATGGAGTAAGCACAAATTGCATCTGCGCAGAAATGATGCTCGCACTCCTTCAAAGATTCCTGGAGTATTTCTGATTTCGTCACAGGCAGCCAAAACTCTCGCCAGTAACTCCTCATCTGAGTCAACTGGAGTCTGATAAACGAGGCTCTTATGGTGTCCCCATAGAAAGAAATCTGAAGGAGTGAGATTAGGTGAACGTGGAGGCCACGCTACAGGACCGCCTCGACTAATCCAATGTCAAGAGAAGGCATTATCCAGATGGTTCCTTACATTCCTGCCAACGTGAGAAGATGCTCCTACAAATTCCAAAGCAGTAGTGAAACAGACTGGTATCAGTCGTTAGTATCACGGGCTCGTGCATGAGTAGTTGGTATAAATGTACAGTATTTAAAAAATTACCTATGCTTTTCATGTAAACAAATCACGCAACTAGTTTAATTAAAAACAAATAGTGATGCTTAAACAGAATATCAGAAAGTGAATTAAGTAACTAAAAAACAATATCCTTCTACGAATGAAAATAAAGAAGGAAATAAAAATACAAAAGAAAAAAAGAGAGAGATTTGAACCCGGCTTTACAACATTCATTGGCAATCGTACTACCCACTGAGCTATTATTATTAACGACGTTTGAACTACTAGGCATCTAATACATACGATTGCATGACAGAGCACGAAATACAGACTGTCAGTGGCGCACTGGCTCTTGCCGAAAGACGAAATTCCCATAACTTCAGGGCTCAACATTTTCAAAATTCTGCTATACTTGCAATTAAAACTAGGATTATCCGACTATTGGAGAAGAACTGAAGTATTCCCAAGACAAATCATATTCATAGTTTGCTTCATTGTTGATTAATTAGTACGAACGTCCAGTTTAAAAAAAGTCATGTAACTTCAAAATTTGGCTTTAAACACCCCAAGTCCCTTATATAAAATTGTTTGTCTAACTCTCCTCTACAATACCTGAAAGTTTGTCGGTGTTATTCATTAACGCCCTGTATATATGGGAACGCCATAGCGTAGTTGGTTAAGGCAATATACCACTACCCGGAAAGTATATATATATATCTATATCTATATCTATATATATATATATATATATATATATATATATATATATACATATATAGGATAGAACACTAAAACATAAAACAAGGAAGAATACAAAATTGAAGTTCAACAAAACAATGGCGGTATCGGAACTTTTATACGGTAGTTAGTCCTGGGTAACAAATAAGAGGAGTTCCAGTAGAATACAAAGTTCAAAAAACACTTCTAAGAAGGACCAAAGGATGTACAAAAATGAATAAATAAGAAGTGAATTAGAAATATATTCAATAAATGATAGAATTCAACAACACCGTGTCGGCTGGGAAGAGCATGTGCAGAGAATGGAATAACAAGATTGCTGAAGATAGCATATCATTATAAACCAAAGCGATTAAGGGATGTAGGAATACCTGGGAAGAAATACAAGGAATCATTGTGAATTCGGAACAGGCGAATCGCCTAAACCTTGAAGTGAAGATGATGACATATATATGCACACATATTTACCAGCCTCGTGGGCTAGTGGTCAGCGTTTCTGATTACAGTTCATGAAATCCCGGGTTCGATTCCCGGTCAGACCATAGGAATGTTTCCTTAAAGGGAATTATTCCTGTGGGTTGCCTATGGTCTGGAATTTAGGTTAAGGACTCTACTGGCGTTTCTATATAATTTATCACCCGTCAAGCGGATTAAATCCAATGCACAAGGAACATAACATCAGCATTTTAATGCTAAATAAAATCATTGACATTATACTACCCACAGTGACTCATATTTTTAATGCTTCCCTTATAACTTCTATCTTCCCTACTGTATGGAAACAGTCTAGAGTTCGGCCTATACCAAAAATAAGTACACCAACTAACTGTAATGACTTCCGACCGATTAGCATCCTTCCGACATTATCTAAAGCCCTGGAACATATTGTACATAAGCAAATGACTGAATTTGTCCAAGAAAATCACCTCCTTGATCCTTATCAATCCGGCTTTAGATCTGGTCATAGCACAACCACAGCTTTGCTAAAAAATACTGAAGATATTCGTGAAGCCGTGGACAGACGTCAATTGACTCCTTTAACCTTACTTGACTTCAGCAAAGTTTTTGACACAGTAGACCACGACTTACTTATGATAAAGCTCAAGCACCTACACTTGTCTGACAGCGCTGTATCCTGGTTCGACTCATACCTGCACGGTCGTCAACAATACGTTTCATTAAACTCTAGATCTTCGTCTTGGCGCAACGTGCCGGCTGGAGTCCCCCAGGGCAGTGTTCTCGGACCTCTTCTTTTCTCAATCTACATAAATGACTTGCCAACTGCACTAAAGCACTGCCGTTATCACCTCTACGCTGATGATCTCCAAATTTACTTACATTCACCTCCTCATTCTCTCTATAACAGCTTGACAAAAATGAATGACGATCTCATATCCATCTTTAACTGGTCTTCAAGTATCAGTCTAAATCTAAATCCTAACAAGACACAAGTAATTCTAATGGGACAACAAAGACTGCTTACAACCTTTGACATATCTACACTTCCAAACATTACTATAAATAATAATATAATTATCCCTTATTCTTCTTCAGTAATAGATCTTGGACTACATCTAGACGCAAATTTAACCTGGCAAACACAAGTGAAACACATATGTAAAAAGACTTTCTCCGTCTTACATTATCTTAGACGTTTAAAGAATTTTCTCCCAGCTTCGTTAAAACAAATCCTTGTACAGAATATTGTGTTACCACACTTCGATTATTGTGACATTATATATAATGATCTAAACTATGACTTGTCGCAGAGACTGCAGCGTGTTCATAATGCTTGCGTTCGAGTCATTTTCAATATCCGCCGTTATGACCATGTTTCCGAACACTTTAAAACCTCTCTTGGCTCCGTCTTACTGACAGACGTAAATTGCACTCTCTTTCACTACTTTTCAAGCTTCTGAATTCCTACACCCCTACTTACCTGGCGTCCAGATTTGAGAAGTTATCCTCTTACCACAATATTGACACTAGGTCACAAGATAGCAGTCTGCTAACAATTCCTCTTCATAGCACTTCCTCCTATTCTACTTCCTTCACAGTAGCCTCTGCCCGCTCCTGGAATCTCCTTCCTCAAGATATCAGGGGTTGCCGCACACTTGGTACCTTTAAGTCACGCTTATACAGTTACCTGTTGTCTAATAATTAATTTTTCTCTATTTATTTAATTTTATACTATGTCATTAATCTTTTCCTCGTTTTTTATATATCTTGTACATATTATATATTTAATTCGTTAAATTTAGAGTAAATCAAAATACATTATAAATATTAATTGTATTGTATTCACAACTTGTAATCGTTTATGTATATATTGTAATTTAGATGTAAGACTATTTTTTTGTTTGTATTTTTTTAAACCTGGTTGAGTGGTAGACAAGGCCTTAAGGCCAGGAAAATAAAGCTATTATTATATCGGGGTAACTCCGCCTTGCAGGTGCTCCAACTTAAGAAATGGATTACAATTCCGCCAAAATCAGGAGAGAGAGCCAGAAATGTCATAAGTCATAAGAGACAACCTGATGGTATTGGACTATATATATATATGATTAAGAAATGTTTCTTGGGTTTTCCGCATCATGGATTCAGGATTCAAGCCACTGATTCCGAAGTTTTGACATGATCCCACATGACATTATCAAGGAATGATAGGTTCAAGTTACTGGTATAGATTTTATATACCACAGACAATGCACATCTAACTTGCTGTTGTGCCGTTAATAGTCTCTTTCAGTCTGTTTCAGAAGCTGTACACCCATCCAAGAGTTGACCACGTTCCATGTTGCCCAACCGTGATATTCTTTATTTCTTCTCCGTTGTTTTGGGTATGACATGGTAGGCAGCCAGAGCTGTTTTCCATGTAGATGGTAATCTTTGGGCATCATCTCGGATGTTATCATAGAATGTGTTTTTTTTTCTTTTTTAATTTGTATTACTTCCCTGTAGATTTTTAATTTTTCATTACGGTATCTATTTTAGCTAAAGTTCCAGATCCTGTAAAGTATTTTTGTTTCATGACCGGAAAATCCAAGAAACATTTCTTAATCATACTTATATCTGCGAAAATCGACATACACAAACATTGCTCATTCATAGACATAGACATTTTCGGTGTGAACTAAGTAGGCTCGGCGAGGACCTGAAAAAAATCCAAACATATTTTCATTAGAACGACTTCAATAGCTGCATTTCTTCGGGATTCGCTAAAACGCAATAGAAAGGTGTGCTTTGGACTGTAACCTACAAAGAAAATTGATAGACACAAAATAAATTGGAAGAAGACATTAAAATGAGTAACACTAATAAATTGGGACTGAGAGTAAACATCAATAAAACTAAATATATGGTCACACATAGAAATACATTATATAATGGAAATGGACAGTTAATGATACATAAGGGAGATTTTGAAGAAGTGGCTGAATTCAAATACCGGTACCTGGAAACAATACGGTAATTACAAAAACAGGAATGAGATGCATATATAAATTATTCATAGGCTCAATTCTGGAAATACATGCTATTACGAGTTACAGGGACTCTTGTCGTCCCAAATTCTCTAAAAAAATTTCAAACTGAAAATATATAAAACTGTTATTCTACCAGTTATATTATATGGATGCAAAACATGGAATCTTACTTTAAGGCAGGAGAAAAGATTACGAATATTTGAGAATAAAGTTCTTAGGAACAATTTTACTCCAAAGAGAGATGAACACTAAGATGAATGGAGAAGATTACATAACAGTGAGCTACATAATATGTATAGGAAAATAGATGTAATAAGACAAATGTCTCGTAGACTGCGATGGGAAGGACATGTTGCACTAATAAGGAATAAAAAGAGAGGCTTGGAAGCTTCTTATAGGAAATCAAGAGGGAAAACCTCCAGTTGGTAGATCGAAAATGAGTTGGGAGAATAACACCTGAGATTTGAGTGAAGCAGATTATACGTACAGGGGATGATTGGAAAACATTAGCTCATGATAGGACTGTGTGGAGAGCTTATGTCCGTTCGGCCATGAACCTACGGGTTCGATAGAGCCGGTGAGTTAATTAAATGTGATTGGTAGAAGTGGTAAACAGATGAGGACTTTGACAGGAAGTAAAACCTAATGGAAGAGTTTTTTAGTCTTTTTTTTTAATTTATGTCTAAAGACGAGCCCCAACTTTATATATATATATATGGAATGATAAGAAAAATAAATGCCTGGACGGGATTCGAACCCGGATCTCTGAGTCTGTACCTCAGCGTGATATCCATTACACTACCAGGCGAATCCAATTCAAACACTTATTTTTCTTATATATGTATTATATTCTCCATTATTACTAGATGTCGCGAGAACTCGGTCTTCACTGCCATCTAGTAGCACTGCTTACTTGTTATAGTCAGCTACTAGATGGCGGTGAGGGGCACGCGGTAGCGTAGTGGTTAAGGCACTGCGCTACAAGCCGGAAGGTCGAGGGTTCGAGTCCCGGTGGGGTCAGGATTTTTAAACTGATCCAAACCTTCTGGCGGCACTATGGCCCTGGAGTCGACTCAGCCTCTAACTGAAATGAGTACCAGACGCTTGTTCTGGGGTAAAGGCGGCCGTCAAGCAGGGCTGACAACCCGGCTGACATCAAGTGCCGATTGTCAAGAAAAAGTGGGAGCCTTAATCTCCTACTACCCCAAGGGCCTCCTGAGGCCTGTAGCGGGATCATTTAATAATTAATTAACTAGATGGCGGTGAAGACCGAGTTCTCGCGACATCTAGTAATAATGGAGAATATAATACATATATAAGAAAAATAAGTGTTTGAATTGGATTCGCCTGGTAGTGTAATGGATATCACGCTGAGGTACAGACTCAGAGATCCGGGTTCAAATCCCGTCCAGGCATCTATTTTTCTTATCATTCCATATTAAGCTTGCATTGCTCAATGTTAAATATTTAATTATAACATATATATATATATATATATATACACATTTCGGGTAATTGTAGGCCAGAAAGTGGTGGTTTTATTTGTCCTTTTTTCGACTTTTTTTTCTCTTATTGGTCCTTTTTCAGGTCTTAACGGATTTTTTTGCAACTTTACCTTCTTTTGACTATATTTATACCAATTGTGTAATTAAAGAAACCGCAGAGTCCAGTCTCAATTCCAACTTATTTTAAAAACACTATTAGTTTTACTTTCCAAATACTTTTCACATTGCAAACACTTTTGTTCTGCGAGAAACTATTGAACCCTCACAAAATATCCCGTTATTTTAAACACCCTACTCACCGCCATTTTCAAACTATATTGAATCCAAATATATATATATATATATATATATATATATATATATATATATTAATTCTAACATCTATAAAGCGTCACTGCTATAAGGTAAAAATATTCTCTTTAATTTGCTTACTTGTTATAGTCAGCTACTAGATGGAAGTGAAGACTGAGTTCTCGCGACATCAAGTAATAATGGAGAATATAATACATATATAAGAAAAATAAGTGTTTGAATTGGATTCGCCTGGTAGTGTAATGGATATCACGCTGAGGTACAGACTCAGAGATCCGGGTTCGAATCCCGTCCAGGCATTTATTTTTCTTATCATTCCATATATATATAAAGTATGAAAGAATAAGCATTTTTAGTCATCAATTTTTTCGCAATGCATATTGTTACATATCATTAGAATTTTGTACTTTTTAAACATTTCTTTATTATGTTCATTAAAAATGCAGTTAAAACTAGAATTGAATAGTTGCTCCGAAAAGAGATCTAACCTACAAACTACAAATTGTTGGAAAAAATGAAAAAAAAAAGTACAATGTTCATTTTGAGGCTATTACCTTTATTATATATCATATATATTTTAATCTCTCGTCCTATTGGAATCATATACAGCCAATTTGAATGCAAAATAACATGCTACTAACTGAATATTAAGCACTTTAATACAAAATTGAGTCAAAAAGTGATCTATCTCTACAGAGTGGAAAAAAATGATCTAACACATATTTAACTAAAATGCTATAATAAGAAATAGAAAATACATATTGAACAGTGATTCAGTTAGAAAAATTTCTAACTTAATCAGTTTTCAGTATTTATTTCCTATTTAATGTCATATTTAGCTACATTCCTTGTGTCTTTCTTATTTTCACTCAATTTCTCTAGGATTCTGATTAAAATTCACGGAACTGTGGTGGAATGAATTTGCACATGCGCATTAATTGTTTTTCTGCAGTGGTATTAATGACTTGACTGTTTCTGACATTTTGTTACATATAGATCACTATTCACTTGAAACCCAACTTTTAAAAATAAATAAAACAGGTCTGGAAGAGAGTATGGCTAATTTTACGTGCACCATGCCGTGATACTCTCTGGATAGATCACTAATCCACTGAAAACTCAAATTTCGAATTTTTGTGGGTTAAATCACTTTTCGGGGCAACTATTCAATTATTATTTGATAAGAATTGCCTCTTTACTACCTTTTTTTTTTCTTCAGTTTTTAGGTCTTTGTTAGGTTATCTTTAGGCCTTTCTAAAGGTATTTTATAGGCATTTTATAGGTCCTCAAATTCCGAGCCCTAGTCATGGCAAGGGAGGTTCCAGGACAGATTTTCGGGGATGGCCATGGGTCCGTGTAAGTTTAGGGAGTGGCCATGGTCCGTGTAAATTTGGGGGGTGGCCATGGATCCGTGTAAATTAATAAATACATTAATTTGTAAATTTTAGCGTGCTAATAATGTGTTTCTCAAATATCATGAGCAGTTTTTAAGCAGTATTAAGGGTCGGTTTCGTTTGAAACCTTTGAGACATACCGTGCATATGTATGGGACGACTGCAATGATCGATCGCAACTGGACCAAAGAGAATCAGGAGCAGAGACACACCATTACAAGACTAGCCATTCACGGCTTCCACCACAAATTATACAAGAACAAGACATTCTATACCCCGAATGACCAATGTGTGTGTGAATTGTGCGGACAGAGATGCAGCCAATATCATATCACTCAGTGCCGTGAAAGAACAAAATCGATCTCCGAATATAGCAAAGAATAATACTCATTCGGGTGAACCTTCCATATTTATAAGGGTCGGTTTCACCAACAGAGGTAACTGTATTACGCCAGTTTAAGCTATGCATTATACACGGGGAAAACTGGCATAATACAATTACCTCTGTTGGTGAAATTGACCCTTAGTTATTAAAAGATAGTATCACAACTTTTATATTGTAAGTCGTAAGACCAAACAATAAACTAAGCTTTCTTCGCAGCTTTCTGTATTTTAGTGACTGCACCGACAGCTTGAGAAGACATTACAGTGCAACTGTCAGTGCCAATTCCTACACGGTTGTTTAAGTCTAGGGACAGTTCTTTGCAGTACGTTTTCACAATGCCTCTCCAGTAAGGAGTTGTTCACTATTTAGATCTTGATCTGTATTAGCAGTTGTAATGCTCTCATTAGCGTCAATAAATTTGATTAAATCTTCACGAATCTCATTTTATACAAATATCTCAAGTTCAAAGAAAACAGTCCTGCATTAGAAATATCTGCTGTTTCGTCAAATATAACAATAATACTTCGCATTCCTTATTTGAATCAGTATTTTATATGTTATTTCTTGACCACAGCATGTTATTAATTGATCTTGGTGTTGTATTGCCTACGTACGTGGCTCTTGAAGAGGCTGTTGACAAGTGTCACTTAGGATTTTCGTCTCCTGCAGATGTTCTATCTTAACAATTCCTTAAAATCATCCTCATTACGGGGCCCAGCCTCTTCGTCGAGACGGCCTTCGTCTCGGTGGCCTCTTAGAGGAATGTTTTGTCGACCCAAAAGTATTATCATCATCTTCTTCTTCAAGGTATGGGCCTGTTGGCCCGTTCCGCTCCCCGGTGCACTATATGCTGCCGTCTTTCCAACGACGTTTTGGTCTTCCTACATTTCTTCGGCCTAGAAGCAGCTGCTTTGACAAACGATTAATTGGCATTCTTTGTATATGTTCACACCAATTACGTTTATTTCTGCGTATTCTCTCGTTTATATTATATATTTGTAATTCATCTCTGATATCTTGACTTCTCTTTTGATTATAGATTCTATTATTGGCCGAAGTCTCTCTTTGTTTTCTTTTACTTGTTGCAGTCGTTGAGTATTTACCTGATTTTCAATAGACTTTTGTGGTATCTTTACAGGAAGTTTAGACCAGCTTGAACACATACTTTGTCTTAAGAAGTGCCTTCGTGTGATTGTAAGTGTCCATTTTTCTTTTCCAAAGCTTGGTGAATTAAGTCAACGGTTGGTTGACAAGGTTTTGCGCTATCATTCCTTTATTAAGGCCATACTTTTCATCAGTAAACAGCATATGGAACTTACAAAATAATAAGATGAAATGCGCACACACCGTGCATGGTGATAAGTGCATTACTTGTCTTTACTATACGCTGCGATGGATTTCTGACTATTCTTACGCTTTATAATATATCTGTCACAAAATTCCGAACATAATATACACACACACTTGTCATTTGGTTCGTGGTAGGTCTTGTTGCTGCACACCTTGTGGTGAAAGCCATGAGTTGCCAATCTTGTCACGTGTCACATTTCATGATTAACTTCCGTCCAGGTCCTATCTTGCATTGCACACGTAGAACTTACAAAACAGTCCCTGTTTCATGTGGGAGAGAACTAGCCAATTCTTTTGTTCTAAGTTCTGATAACCCAAATAATATTTAAACTCCTCCCACTTTTTTTTGTGAATGTGGGAGTTTATATGACTTTGGTGGTTCCCAAGGTCGTTCCAATAATTGACATTTTGTATATTCATCGGTCTTTTTATTTACAAAAATCCCTATATTGTTGGCGAAAGTACTGTTACTTACTGCCTGTCGATTCCAATGCAAGATGTCTCATTGTTTTCATTGTTAGTTTGCTCTCCAACCTTCATATTCAGATTATCGTTAAGTCCAACTTCATTGAAAGAAACTGACAAAGTATTACTATTAAAATTTCCATCATCACAACGTAATGGTGATGTATTAGATATTTGTATAGGTGTTTCCCGTGTTTCACTGCTCATATATCTTTTCTCTGATTTTTTAAAGTATGAACTTATTGGGTTTGGGTTCGAGTGTTTTCGGTCATTTCAAAATTCCTATAACAATAAACAGAATGTTAATAATTTAATATAGTCTACTAACAGTTGCGTAACGTATAACTCCTTAGACCCTGGTACAGTGTAAGCAATTTTAACTGTATGAGCTGAACAAAAGAACTTCTAATGAAATGTTTGGTTAGATAGGAGATACACTACTAAAATATCATCAGAATAACTGTCTACATTTTATTGAATGTGGATAAATTTACATTAAGAGTGCGGAGGCCTCTTTTGTAAACAGTTTATGTTATCTGTCCATAAAAAAACAATTCATGGTAGATAATTTGTTTATTAAAAAGGAGGAAACATTCTCAATCAATACATTTGGGCCCGATACACTTTTTTTTGTGTAAGGTCCGGCCGAAAAAGTTACGCCATTGTCTATTAATAAAGTTTTACTTTATATAAACCAATTAAGAGGGGTTGTCACTTGAGAAATTAAAAAAAAAGAGTTTATATATTTGTTTTTATTGTTTTAATAATCTATGTTTCTTTCTGAATATTTGTTGTATTTCAAACACAATTCAATGCCATTACCCATCTTTAATCTGGAAAACTTGTAAATAATACTAAAAAAACACACAAGAATCTTATACGCTTCTATGGTGTAATAAAATCGAAGAGTCTCTAAAAAGGTACATCAGAGTTGTTTCATTTAAGCAGGAACAGGATGTGACAAACTCCATTAAAATTAGATGAAATAGATAACAAATCAATGAAATCATTATAATTTAACTACGTTATATTAACTGGAAAGCGATGTACGAGTATCATAAAAAAGTATGTAACAAGTCAAACTTGACAACAATTGTTGGCGCTCTGCTTCTTCCACTTTATACTGAATAGAATTGTCAAAGTGGAAGAAAAAAATAATCGTATTACCGATTTAGACACTAGAGTCTTCAGGCTTCAAGACGCTAATTTTTTCGATCATTTTTCGCGAAGATGCAGCCATTTAAAAATTGCCAATTTTTTTGAGGGTACGAAGCTGATCCTTCAATTTTGAGCAGCAGTGTAGTTCCATTTTTTCTTATTTTTTTCTTAAACAGAGATTGAGCGTTAGCAAAATTTGGCTGAATTACAAATTTGCAGGTGCTAAGGAAATAAAAACAATAACTTTTAGGTATGAAATGTGAGAGAATCTTGTCTGCACATTAACCTTATTTACACTAGTTAATGAATTCGTACTTGCCCTTATTTTTCGTTCTTCTACTGGAGTGAAAATACAAACACTAAACAAGACAAAAATTTCACATCATGTAACACAAAACAAACATTGCCGGCGTCTTTTTTATGCTGATTGCATAAACAAACGATGAGGACTGAGAAAAATAGTCGCTGCCGTGCACGATACCAATTGCCAATTTTTTTTCGTTCAACATTAACATATTATTGACCGGCATTTTTTTCTCAGAATCTATCTCATGTCACGGTTGACGAGCAATAAAAATGCATAGATCACAAGTTTACTCGTGGCCGGTCAGCAAAGCTCTTTGCTAATTAATGCACCGAAGTTTATTTGATTTGTTTAAGTGCACGATAATAATTAGTTAATTAGTCTCATAAGTTATCTTAAAAAGTCTCGGGGGGCGGCTCTCTGGAACTGCCACAGAGTCATGGAATAGAATGCTGCAATTAACGTTAGTAGGAAATATTGTGCTTTGTTGTAAACATCCTACATCGACAATAACAAAAACACTCTTTGTGAAAATATGTTTTGAACCAGAAATAAGGATACAGATTGATATAACGATGCTGTACACCGGAAGAAATAGCCTAATTCATTCTCTGATGGATTTTTCCAAAGGAACCACATCAAGTAATTTGTGTGTGGAAATCTCTGGTAAATACTGTTGAGGAATTGCTTGCTGCTTGTCTCTTTGGAAAAATTAAGCATCGTTGTCATTAGGGTGACGAAATGTTCGATTTTAGCGACTACCGAAGGAATGAAGTTCTTGAGGTTGATCTGATGAAAATACTTTTGAAAAAATATTACACATTCCCATCAATCTGCATTATACGTCATAACCGCGATGATATTAGAATGGGTAGGACACGTGTTGCGGATGGAGCAAGATGGAGGTGCAACAAAGATTTTAGAAGGGAAACCGGAAGGAAGAAGAAAGGTTGGAAGACAGAATAAGATGGTTAGATAAGGTTGAGGAAGACTTGGAAGGTGAAAAGATGGAGACAAAAGCTATAATAGAGAAGAATGGGCAGTTGTTATGAAGGAGGCCACAGTTCTTAGAGGACCGTAGAGTCAAAGGAATAAGATGTTAAAAGTCACTAAACCACGCCCGTTCGCGCACAAATTATTTAGCTACACCTCTAACAGCGTATTCATTCATTGCTAAGGTTTCCTACCATCTGGGGCTGTAGAAGAGAGTCCACTGTACAATCCAGTTACTTGTCACACACCAGTGCTGCCATCTGTTGAGTTATAAAGGCGGAGGTATATATCTAACATATAAAAATGAATGTTTGTTTGTTCGTACTTTATACTCGGCCATACCGTTAATTCGATTGCGATGGGTTTTTTTTCAAAATGTTCAGGAGATTCCCGGGATGAACATAGGCTTTAAGAGAGTTGTGATACTCAACTCCTACACCCTTAAAAATCGCCTTTTGTATATGGAAAACGTGAAACAAGTAGCTCTTTGGATGCTTAAATGGCTTACGCTACCTAAACCATAACAAGTACACACAATTAATGTACACAGAATTGAATATCTCAAAAAGCTCTACCAGAAAGTCCGCAACAGCATATGTTTATCTCTTACGGATAACTCACAATAACCATTTTTGTCTTTCATTGATGCCAAGAAGATCGAAACAAGTATCGGTACGTAGATTCCTGTGCAAGCATAGCAGCACATGGTGGGTATTCTTTTACGGATAACTCACATAACGAATTTTGTCTCTTAGCTCATTTATGCCAAGAAGATAGAGATAAATAGATTCCTGGTCAACACTGGGTAATCAGCATGGGGAATCTTAAAATAATTACGATATACATTTATAATCATGTTTCATCTTACTTATTCAACTAATCGTAAGAAGTACATTAATTTACGTCTTTCAGCTCATTTATGCCAAGAAGATCAGGATGTGTAGATTCCCGGACAACGCCGGGTAAACAGCACGGGATATCTAAAAATAATTACCATATAAATTGTTCCCATTACTTATTTAACTAAACATAAAACACATTCATTTTTATATTTCAACTCATTTATGTCAAGAAGATCGGGATAAGTAGATTCCTGGGCAACGCCGGGTAATCAGCACGGGGTATCTAAAAAATATAAATTTATAATTATTTTTCCTTTTACTTATTAAACTAAACATAAAATAATTTTCATTTATTTAGGCGAGCAGCGCACGCCGGGTATTAGCTAGTGTGTCTATATATATGGTATGATAAGAAAAATAAATGCCTGGACGGGATTCGAACCCGGATCTCTGAGTGTATATATATAGTCGACTCAGTCATTTAGTTTACAGGCGCTTTGCTGTGTGGTTAGGTAGGTCTATTTACTCGTACAGGGTGCTCTAAAATTCCCCTTACAAACGTCTAGGACTTGTAGAGGGGATGAGTTGATAATATTTAGAATTGGAAACCATGTCCGGAAACTTACCGTTTCCGTGCTACAGCCGTTTGAAAACAAGCATTGCCTGAACGTACGTCACGTGTCTCAACAAGTATAGCTTCGCGATTCATCTAAATCGAAAATTTCCCTATTGAGTATTCCAAGACTTGGTGTTTTTTTTTTCAAAAAATGCTCAACATTTTTCGAAATTTTGAAAACTGCAAAAATCGATTGTGGAGGGTGTATCCGGGATTATTAATGCAAGTCATGATTTAGTTTCCATTTTGTTTCTTCGGTTATTAATGAGTTGAATTGTAAAACAAGGTGATGTACTGTGTCACGCCTCATAATAAATTATTGTAAAAATGGTCGCGTTAAAAACAAGTTTTCAAACGGCTGTAGCACGGAAACGGTAAATTTCCAGACATGGTTATCAATTCTAAATATTATCATCTCAGTCCCCTCTACAAGCCCTAGAAGTTTGTACGGGGAATTTTAGAGCATTCTGTATAAATATTTAGCATATCAAGCGGCGTTGTTACGCTTTATTCACTACAATAAAATTTTACCAACTAAAGATACTGCAAAAGATAAAAGTTACAACACTGTTAATATACTTATATCAACGTGGCGTAGACATGGAAACTTAATTTAAAAATGCGAAGATATTATTGATAGAGAACTGTTTTCAGTTTTTGGTGATTGGAGCGGCGTCTTAGAAGCCTCTAACAACAACTCCCCGGCTCTACATGGCAGTAACAATGATTTTTTTTAACTAGTTGCTTTTGATGACGCCTGTAAACTAAATGATTGAACCGACTATACCCTCATATTTAATAGTGGCGGCTCGTGGCTTTGAAGCTAAGTGAAGAGCTAGTAAGAAAACATTCTATACACATGATTATCATAAGTAATGCCACGAGTGATTTCCAAATTATCGATAAATTCACGACTCACGAAGTGAGGAGTGAATTTATCTAGAGAATTTGGAAATCAAGAGTGGCACTTGTTAGGACTATTTAACGAATAAAATTAAGCTGTTCACTCACAAATCATTTAAATATCGTTGTTTTAAAATATTTACATATTTAATGTAAACGACGATGTTTGAAAACAAATGAGAAACGATTGGTACGATTCACTTCCTTCTTTTGTTCATCACTGCAACCAGATCATATTATTTATTGCCAAAGGAACGCAATATTGTAAGAAACCACTCTAGTGGAGAAAAAATGAAACACATCAAACTGTATATTAATTCATTTCTGATGTCCTATGACAATTATATTTTCCTGGGAGAAAATACATTTAAGAAAGTGCAAACAATGGTTTCTTTTTTGGTGGTATAATCAATTGCTACGCATGTTTTTAAATTAACTCCCGCATGCGCTACGTGTTGACATTCATGCACTATATATACAATCTGGTAGCCGTATTTCTTAAAGAGTCAGTCACTGCAAAATAATGCTATGAACTATTCAGAATGTTAAAAAGGAGGTGCTTTCTTTATTATGATAAACTTTAGTTGGTAAATTCTAGGCGAAACACGACTGAGATTGGTTGTAAATAAAAAATCATTGAAATGTGATTGGTCATTGACTCCCATTTGGGGCATGAGTTAAATAAGTCTTCATTATTATTATTATCATCTATTTTTTTTTATCATATCGGTCCTTTAAGACTACAAACATGTCGATGATATCTCCATGGAGTGGGTGTGTCTTCGTTAACTGCAGTAGAAGTTCTCTCTATTCCAAAAGTTGAATTTATTGCTAGAAAGCAAACAAGGCCAACAAAATAATTTCTGCAGAGTTTGAGAGGCGCACAACCATGGAAATTCCTTAAACCGTGACTGTTTGAAAGCAAGATTGTAGCGTTGACCTGAATGTTTAACTTATTTTGTACTACATATCTGTAGAGATTCAGTAGGACGCCCACAATTTAAAACTTCATCTTACCAAAGTGAAATCGTGTTTCCAATAAAACACACACTGCATCATAAACAGGATTCATATTTAAACAACCAGAACAACACCTGAATACGAGATAATTTCATACACAAAGCCATGAAACAGTTGCATATTTTATTCTCCCTACTTCACTTGTATTTTGTTGCGTTAGATATCAGCGGGTGACGTCATAGTGACCAGCAAGGTAAGCCCCGCCCCCAGAGGTAGAAGCAAGCTGGGAGCTAAAATCCTTCACTTGAGCACTGGCCTAGGCCAGAATGACAGTACGCGGGGCGGGCGCTCTGTGTCACAACGACGAGTCCCGCTTCATACAATAATACAAAAATATATTTCTACCAAAACCAACAATCGTGATAATGAAAATAAAATTTAAAAATGATTCTGGTAAAAGTAAGGTGAATTGGACTTCACCTACTTCCCCTGAATAACAACCCCTGATATATAATTCTGTCCAGCGCCGTAGCCGAGTGGTTAAGCGAAGAGGTCTTCGCACAGAGTTACGGGACTAGCGCCGGTTCGAGTCTCGATGGGAGGAAAATTTCTCTCGTGGAGTTTTGGTCAGTATGGGACCGATGCCCACCCAGCATCACAAGGCATCTGCAATAAGTAGCGGCTCCAGGTTGAGAAAACCAGCTATAACGGTTAGGGGACCCGACATGCTGACCACATGTCACCCTTACACTGACTGGACGATCTCTACATCTGTGATTAACACATGTGGATGTGAGGCCAGCAATTGGCTTGTAGGTCAAGGGCCTTCTAGGCCTGTCACATCATGGAGAGATCCATATCCTGCTATCATTCACAGGGCCATGAATTCTCATTACTGGGGCTGGGATTTTTATGATATAGCATATATTTTTTGGCAAATCTGATGTTTCTTATACACCGTATGTATATATATGTCCACCGCTGTGGTCTCGAGGTAGCGTGCTGCCTTGTCACGCAGCGGGCCCGGGTTCGATTCCCGGTCGGGACAGGCTCCTGGGTGAGGATTTTTTCCGGTGTTTTTCCTCACCTGTAAGACAAATGTCAGGAAGCTTAGGGCCCAACGGTCCCCGAAAATCATCCGGCTATCATCATCATCATCCTTATTATTATCATCCTTCATCGGTGTGGAAAGCAACGGGAAGCTACCACACCTATAATTCCCTAGTAAAACTGCAAAGCATAGCATGAAAATGCTATGATTGCAATGAAAGACCTGCATTCGGGCAGAATTAATATGGATGGATATATATCTTAATATATAAAAATTTTATGTCACATTGTTTGTCCGCGATGAAATCCTAAACTACTGAATCAATTTTAATAAAATTTTGCACACTGTGTACTGTTTGATCCAACTTGAGACTTAGGATAGTTTATAACTAAATATATAGTCGCATTATTTTTTATTGCAAATTATTTGTTTATTATTTAACAAAGAGTTATAATTATCTGTGAGTTCCATACGATTCTAACAGATGGCAGTGTAATTATCTGTGAGTTCCATACGATTCTAACAGATGGCAGTGTAATTATCTGTGAGTTCCATACGATTCTAACAGATGGCAGTGTAAGGTAATAAGGTAATTGGTTTAATATTTAACAAAGAGAGATCCAGATGGCTGTGCTTTTTGTTGCAACCGCGAATTTCAATTGAATTACAAGTATTGATTATTTCTTAATTTAAGTGTGTTCAGCATTTATTTTATTTTCAATATTATTAATTTCGTGTGTAAGTATTAGTTTTAAGTAATCTGGCTGTAAAATAGCAACTTAATTTAAATTTTTAACGTATACCTTAGCCATAGCAACGCGTGGCCAGGACTTCTAGTATATATATATATATATATATATGCTTTTTGTTCAAAACTAATTGAAGTACTTTGTTAAGTCATATTTATGCATATTTTGCCATTTATATGTGACGGAGAATATTATAGCAATTTATTGGTCATGTTCTTCATATTTTCACTCTTTTAAGTATTGAAAAACTTTTATCATACTTTTTTCCTTCCATGTTTATTTGTTAAAATTTCTCAGAATTTTGTTTCTTGTAAAATCTATCTTCCTCTCCTATTTTTCACAGTATGGACTTTTCCCTTACATGTATACCTGAACAAATATAGCAGTTATATATTGTATCGCAACAAGCAGGTAGCGTAATTGTAATAAAATTTAAAGCATGCTACAATATGAAATTCCATACTTTAGTTTGCTTCTCATTAGCATTTTATTCTTAAATAAATAGATAATTGTCATAAAATTATTTACTAATTGATTCTACAACTGAAATTATTGCATAATTATAATATTTATTTTTATTCATAGTTAAATAAGTAAAGCTGCATAGCATGAAAATGCTATGATTGCAGCGAAAGACCTGCCTTCAGGCTGAATTACTATGGATGGATATGGTAAATAACATTATGATGTTTATTTTTTATGTTACAGTGCACATTTTTGTGAATTTTAGGTCGTAACTGCATTCTTTTTTTTTTCTTTTTTAATATTTCAGTGGTTTTTAGGTCATAAAATTCATAGCCCTACTCATTTCCTTTCAAAATCATTTAACTTGTTTGTTTGATGTTATTTATATGTTTATTGAATTGGATTGGTTTTGATGTGATTGACAGGCGGAAGGGAGAGGAATACATCATGGAGCAGATGGAATCACAAGAAGAGGAAACAGAGAGACGACCGAGCAAGTTGAGAAGGAAAGGAATTCAACATTTCGCTGCGTGGTCAGGTAAATCATTCACCCTAACACTTCTTTCACATTGGATAGTTTCAAATGCATGGAAAAAAAATTATATGTCCAATATCCACCATGCTGGCTCAGGTGGTAATATGCCTGCTTCCTGACTAGCTGGCCTGGGTTCTATACCTGACAGGCATGAAAGTTTTAATTTATAAATTAATTTGATATAATTAATTTAATAGATAAGTTTGGTCTGTATTATTCTTACCTCATATAGTTGTTTCTATTAGACATATGTTTCAAGACATGTTTATCCCATCTTCAGTTGATACAGACTGATTTTTACCAAGTTGTCAGCCCTGGATCCTGACTCCTGCTCCCTCTTTCTGTGGTCCAAAAAACTTGCTAATTAGGGTTCTCTCCCCAGGAATTTCAAAATTCATAATTCTCTCCTTGTTCTTTTGTATGTAGATTTTTTTTTTTCCATACGGTGACTTTGTTTGTGTTTTCTGTCTTAATAATTTTGTGTCTTTCTAACCAAATGGGAGCAGCTACTGCAGACTTTTCTACTCCCCCCCTTTTTTTTTTACATTTCTTATGTGTTCTTTGGTTGAGAACCAACAACTTAGGAAAAATCACTCTGTACCAACTGAAGAACAGGCAAACATGCCTTGAAACATATGTCTAATAGAAACAACTATATGAGGTAAGAATACAGAACAAATTTATTTATTAAGTAAAACCTCATAATGTTACTGCCTATTGTATTTTTAAATTAATTAATTTAATTGCAAAATTGTCAATCTTGGGGTCAGGAGAGGTGGTGGTGTACAATTTTTAATCGCTAGATTGTGCACCAGATTCCTGCATTAAATTACAAACCGCTCCACAGTACTTATGTTGAGAAGGCATGTGGTGCAGTTGACAGTGAATCATTGTCGGATGAGGATGTTAAAGCCTGGTGGCCTCCTTGGTGTTTTTTTATAGGAGTATGCTATGTGCTGGCACCAGATTTCACCTTCTCCCTTCTCTTCACCATCATCCCTCATACAACACACTTTACACTACATAAACATAGACAAACGCACATCTTACACTCCTCTCTGTACACTATACACAAATACATCATCTACATAAAATGGTCTCCTTAAGTGATGCGTAAATTGAAAATACACCACATTAAATCCATCTGTCTGCCCAGTGCACATAAAGTGCAGTGGGTGGCATTAGAACACACACATTATTTTAGTGAAGTGAAGATTGTAGTACCTTTTGCATAACACAATCATAGGGAAAACCATTTGCATGCCTTGTATAGAGAAAGACAAGTCTTAAAATATTTTCTTTCAAGCGCTCCCTTTCCATTAGCTAAACCCAACTCACACTCTCCTAAGCACATGGCCAAAAATTGTTGACAGAGTTGCAGTCTATGCAAACAAAAACTGAGGAAATATACTAGGGCATTCGATAAGTACTGGCAACACTGCTGTAACATCCCAAAAAATGTATTAGGTTATTTTTTATATTACAAACTTAATTTATAGTTTACTGTTAAGTGCACTATATGTTGCACTCCATCTGCAGCACCATTTCTAGATATCTCTTTCACTGATAACATCTGAAGCTTTTTGGATCAACTCTTGATTGAAATTGAATGCCTTCTAGATTTTATTTGATCTTTGAGAATAAGGGCTCCTGTCTGGTGAATTTGGTGGATGTTGGAGTGCTTCTCAATTCCACATTCTAAACATATCTGATCATTTTTTTAGGGCGGTATTACTTACTGAATGTGAGAAACAGCGAATGTATTCACTAAATATTACTATTTCAAGACGTTCAATATTATCGATTTATACAATAAATACTGTTCAACAACATACTACAAGATTACAATGGTCACCACTGGGATGGCTGATTTACAACAGTGTTGCCATTACTTATTGAATGCCCTAGTACTTTTTTTTTTTAATACAACTTTATTCACGAGCATGTTCCATCACAAAATTGCCACATGCTAACGTGTTTCAAAATACACTATTTTATGTTGATTGGGTAATATTTACAAATTGTAAAATTAATACCTTTTAAGAAATTCTGGAATGGTTTTAAGTGTTTTTCGACTAAATCATTATAGTTTATTGGCCAGTATCTGCCAGCACGTGTTATACAGTTCCTTAGCTTGAGCCTTTCCTTCTTTAACCCATTGAAGACACGTTTAAAGCGCC
This sequence comes from Diploptera punctata, assembly GCA_030220185.1. Classification (NCBI taxonomy): domain Eukaryota; kingdom Metazoa; phylum Arthropoda; class Insecta; order Blattodea; family Blaberidae; genus Diploptera; species Diploptera punctata. The sequence goes on along the minus strand of JASPKZ010010662.1, from coordinate 16,015 downwards.
AGGTAGGTTCACTGGAAACCCATTTAAATCTCCCCAGCGCTACTCCGGCTGCATTGGATTTTAAATCAGAATACCCAGACCATGCATACTGCATTATATCACAAATAGATTTCAGATAATTTGTGTACCCCTGTTTTTCTTGCAGTATTTTGTACTTTTATGAATAGGAAAGGAATGTGGTCTGCGTACAACCCTCTTTTTTGCAATTTAACCGTCATCTATTGTTAGTTTGAAGGCTGTGAAAGTTGACTAATATTTAAAAAATCATCTTTTACTAACATTTCTCGGTCATTATATTTAAAATAAACACGAATCATATGTTCTAACAGGAACGGTAAAAAATAACAAAAATATATCTTCTTCTTCTTCTTCCTTCCAAGTATTAGGCCAAGGCCTGTTACGATCCTATAGAAAATTTTCCCTCCAGCGTTTCATAGGACGGCCCAGTGATCTTCATCCTCTTGGTATATAATTATAAACAGCTTTGGCGATCCGATTTGAACTCATTCTTTCAAGATGGTGTTTCCAATTTAGTTGGTACTGTTTAATATATTCCAAAATTGGCGTAGTCTTCAATTCTTTTAAGATATCGGTGTTCCTTTTCCGATCCCATCTGGTGTAACCCGATCCCATCTGGTGTAACCAGATTTTACTTTGTATGGAGTCCTTCCCATGAAATGCCATAATTTTAGTTTTGTTAATTGATATTTCCATATTAAATTTGGCACCTATTTTTTGTAAATTATAAATTGATCGTTGCAAATCATTTTCAGAAAGTGCCAGAAGAGCTAAATCGTCTGCAAAAAGAATAGCATCGAGTTTGAGGTTCCTATTGATGGGTATATATCCTCGTTGTGTTTTCCTCCATTCATTTATTAATTTATTCATGTATATAATGAAAAGCACCGGTGAAAGTCCACATCCCTGTCTTACTCCAGTTTTGATCTTTTCCCAAGAAGATAATTTGCCATCTTGTTTAACAGAGATTTCATATCTTTATAGATGTTGAAGATATTAGTAATATATTGTTGTGGAACGTTATCATCAGCTAAAATTTGTAGTAATATATTTCTGTCTACTTTGTCAAAAGCCTTTATGAAGTCAACGAAGGCGATATGAGTTTCTATATTGAATTCCTTGTGCTTTTCTAATAGTAGTTTTAGAGTAAAGAATCCATCTGTACAAGATCTACCCTTTCTGAATCCATTCTGCTCTTCTCCAATTATATTTCATAAATTTTCCTCAATTTATTCTTAACTATATTAGCATAAATTTTATATCCAGAGTTCAACAAGCTAATTCCACGATAGTTATCTTTGATTTGGCGACTTCCTTTTTTGAAGATTGGTATTACAATGGATTTGTTCCAGCTTTGTGGTGGTTCTTGTCCTTCCCATATCATATTAAGGAGAATAAGAAATCTGTCTAAAAAATTTTTAGTTGAAAATTTAAATAATTCTTGATTAATGTGGTCTTCTCCGGGAGCTTTGTTACTTTTTAATGATTTAACAACATCAGTTAATTCATCTATAGAAATTTGTTCCAAAGCAGTGTTATTAGAGATTGGTATTTGTAATAAATCATCCTTTTGTGTCCATAAATGATGAAAGTAGGTAAGCCAAGATTCTTTAGATATACAATTTAAATGTGCATTTTCTCTTGAATCATTATTTAAATTTTTTAAAACTTTATATATTTTTGGTTAAGGCCTAGTGATATCATTTTCCAAAAATATATAATACTGCATATTATAAATATAAATGAAACTAAACATATAAAAGCATAGGCCTATACATTATCAAATCATAGAAAGTTCTTGCTATATATCTTCTCAAATTATTGATAATGTAAAAAGCAATTTTTCTATAGCACTTTATAAATCTCATCATTACTGGAAAACAAAGCCACAACCTTGTCATGTCGATCTTCTCCTCCCATACCTTTATTGTATTCTAGAATACATTTAGCCTTTATGATTTTTTCTTCTTGTTCTCCATTTTATTCTTCCATAGATTCTTACTGGTGTCAGTCAAGTCGGCATTTTCATGTTTGGATGATAATACCTTTCCACTTCTATGCTAGAACTCTCTGACTAGATCATGTTGTTAGTCTCCTTTTTTTTTCTTTTTTTTTTTCTTTCCAATTTGATGTTCACTAAATCCATAGGCATATTTCTTCTGTTAGATTTTACTGTCCCTAATATGTCTCTCATCTACTCAGCTCTAAAAATAAATTAGGAGAACAGAATTATAATGTGTAACCTTTCTCTATGAACGGGTTTGCTAATTCTAGGACTACACACTCATTTGCTGTATAATCTGAATGTTCATGTGCATCTTGTTTATTTGAATCATATCCTGAAGAGTACAATTTCTAATATGTTATTCCAAATCGCGCCGTTTTATTCCATTTAGAGAGTTTGAACTGAACGTGTTTCTAAAAAAGTTAAATTTACTACCATGATATTAAAAAAAAAACATTGAAACTACATATATATTTTACCGTAATAAATACCTAAAATATATTATTCTATAAACTATATCTATAATAAACTATACAATATACTAGGACTACATATACGCTTTATATAAACCAGCAACAAATTTTACAGATGGTGAACATAAATTTTTAATCACTAAAGATAGAGCCAACTTCTTATAGTGGAGGGTTTTAACACAACGAGTGTAGGTCGTGGTTGAGCTGTTTGGACTTTCTACCTGCTCATGAGGGAGACTCATTAAAAGTCTCCAATGGGTTTAATATTGGACATTCCCACAGTAGATGGTCCACAGTTTATGCATCTAATCAACAAGGGCACATCAGTTATCTGTGATCTTAAATCTATGAAAGTATGATCATATTTTCCAGTGATCCATGATGATAGTGGACATGTTTACATTCATTTGTAGTTTTTTAGTTAGCCTGCTTTTTACACAAGGAAGGAATAGTCTAGTTAATTGGCCTTTGGTTGAGGCTTCCCACTTGTAAATCCTTTTCTCATAACTCACTTCTTCCTAGTACTTAAAAAGAGAAATATTGATGACCTTCCAAAATTTCAGTGATTGACACTAATGAGGGTTTGCTGGCATGTCAGCATCATCATCATCATCATCCAGGGATTAAGCCTGTTGGCTCCTTCCAGTTTCATGAAAGCTAGAATTGTTAAAATTGTTCAGACCATCTTCTGTGTGGGCGTTTCTCCTTCCGTGCGGTTTATAATTTAGCAATAATTTTGAAAATCTTCCTTCTGGCATTCTATCAATATGTTCTTTCCAGTCGTTCCTATATTTAATTATTCGGTCTGTAAGTTTGAAAATATTTAGTTCCTTTCTTATATCTTCATTTCTTTTCTTATCCAGCAGAGTATATCCTGCTATATTTCTTAAAAATCGCATCTCAGCTGCTTCCAATCTTTGTTCTTGTCTTTTAGTGATTGTCCAACATTCTGATCCATACATCAATACAGGAACAGCCATTACTTTATAAAATTTAATTTTTGTTTCTTTTCTTGTGTTTTTAAGGGTTCTTTTAATAGTGCCACACATTAGATTAAATTTATTTATTTTGTCATTAATATCTTCAGTTTTAACATATGATAAATTGAAACCTAGATATTTAAAACTGTTCACCTGCTCTAAAATTTTATTATCAATTACTATTTTTGCTCTTAAGGTATCACGTTCTTTAAATGCTAAAATTTTAGTTTTATTCTTTGAAATTTTTAAATTGTAATTGGCACTTATTATTTTTTCCAAATTAAAAGTAGCTCTTTGTAGATCATCTTCTGAACTGGAAATCACTACTTGATCATCAGCAAATAATATTGTAGCCAACAGTTTATTATTTATTTTAAAATGTTTATTTAAATTAATCTGCCACTTTAACATAACTTCATCTATATATAAATTAAAAAGAGAAGGTGATAAAGGACACCCTTGTCTGACATCACGATTTATTGTTACCATTTTTTGTTGTTTAGATTTAAAACCCCTGTCTATTACAATTTTATTATTTACATATAAATTTTGTATAGCCATAATCAAATGTTGTGGAGGCATGTCAGCTTTGTTCAATATCACTCCATTAGGGGCCCTTTGTGTAGATGGATTTATGACAGCTTGGAAAAAAGTATCTTAAAATTTGTCCCAATGTATAGCAGCTGACCATTGCCACCAGAATCAGGGGCTGCTGTCCTGTGCCTTTTGTTTAGTATCCAACATTCTATCACATTGACTGATTTTTGTAGTTGTCTGGAAGCTGTCAGAAAGATTGCATTACTTGTGATTAGTTTTAAGAAACATCTTATAATGTATTATTTTATTGGTAAATTGTTTTAATGTTTTGTTGGACTTTTTTTTCTGAAATGGCTGAAGTTGATACAGAACTAGTTGAAAATCATATTTTCATCAAGACTTAAATTTTTAAACTAAATCAACCAACTCACTCATTAGTACCATTGAACCTGGAGGTTCATGGCCATGTACATAACCTCCCCTATCCATCCTACTGTCCATTCCCTAACCATTCTTCTTCTTCTTCTTCTTCTTCTTCTTCCTTTGGCTTTACAGCCCTCTAAGAACCTTGCCCTCCTTCATAACATCTGCCCATTCTTCTCTATTACTAGCTATCTGTCTCCATCTTTTAACTTTCAGTTGTCTTAAATCTTCCTCAACCTTATCTAACCATCTTAGTTTCTGTCTTCCAACCTTTCTTCTTCTTCTGGTTTCCCTTCTAAAATTTTTCTTGTGCCTCTTCCTTGCTCCATCCGCAACACATGACCTATTACAGTCTCTTTCTTCTAATCTGATCTAAATCCCTTCTCTATAAAATACTACACATATCATCGCCTAATTAAGTATCACGCCACTTCATTAGACTCTCCACCACATATAATTTAGACACTTGATTCCTTCAACACTTTGTCCTTTATATCCCTCCTCATAACACTGTGTATTATTCATTATCTTTTATAGTTTCACTTGCCAGAACATGGAATTTTATTCCACCCTATGTCAGAGACTGTCAATCTATAGGGTCATTCATATATTACACAATTCTTAAAAATGCAATAATTAAGTCAAAAATAGATCACAATTTTTTTATTTTCATCTGCATACACTCCCATTTAAGTGAGGAAAATTATATGTCTGCCTCCACTGTCTGAGGAGGCAGTTACTCGGTCTATGAAGTATGTGATGACCCTTTCACAGACATCTCTGCTGATGTTGAATTTCTTTCTTAAGTTGGAGAACTGTTTGTGGTTTGTTCACATAGACTTTGGACTTCACATAAAAAGAAGTCACATGAAGTAAGGTCACAAGGTCTTCCATTCCAAATTGCCACAAATTGAAATCAGACTTCATAAACTAAGTAATTTTCTGCACTTAAATGGGAGTGTATGTAGGTGAAAATAAAAAAATATATTTTATTATTTTTTTTTATTTTGATGCATTTTTTGACTTAGTTACTGCATTTTTATAAATTACATAATGTAAGAAAAATTCTTTATAATATAATTAAAAACAAACCAAAGAATTATTTAATAAACTAACTTCTACACCTTACTCATGGTATTCTTTTAAAATTGATAATTTAATTTTTTTTATTCAGGATTTTCTCTACATTACAGTAGTTATCCTTCAGCCCAAATGTATTTTGCTCCACCATAGATTTCTATTCTCAGCATCTTCTTCTTTGAGGTCTCTGCTGCTCGTGTTTCTTCTCACTTTATCCATCCACTGTTCTGTGGGTTTCCCCCTCCTCCTCCTGCCTTCAGCATTACAATTAAGCATCAGTCTTGGGATTCTATTGTTCTCCATCCTCTTCAGATGTCTGTACCATTTCAATCTTCATTCTTCTATTACTTCTATAATATTATGTTTAACATTCATTATTTCTCTAATTTTATGGTTCCAAATTTTAATAATTTAATTTATTTTATGAAAATAGTATTAAGATTAACTAATATTTTCAGTTGTATATTTTAAGTATTGTGTAACTGGTAAGTGAGTTTATCATATCTGATTATTTTCTTTGTTTACTTTATGTACATTAGATAGGGACAGTCTACTCAACAATTTAATGTATCTTGCTTGTGTACATTTTATTGTTAGTTTTAGTCGTAATTTTAATTATCATTAACCTTATTATGTTATCGATCTTAATCTTATAGATATGACCTTATTGATCAAATTTTCATTTAGTATTTAATATTAGAGGTGATTGTTATATTGTAATGTAACATAAGTTTGTCCTGTTGACTATGTAATTATAAATATGAACGTTAGAAAGTGCCAGTTGCATGACCACGATGCACTATGGTCAAATGAAAAAACAGAATGAAAGTTAAAACTGCAAAGGCATTGCTCATGGTAACGCATTTCAACAATGTATCATGTATGTCATTTTATGATAGAATTTCAAAAGAAAGTAAACTACTTGATGGAATACATAAATCATCGAAGTACAGCAATGCAAATGTATCAATTAATCCACAATTATTGATAATTGCGAACCAGATATATACTTACTTACTTACTTACTCACTGGCACTATCGAACCCGTAGGTTCATGGCCGCGCGGACATAAGCTCTCCATACATCCCTATCCTGAGCTAATGCTTTCCAATCATTTCCTGTATAATCTACTTTCCTCAAATCATAGTTAATGTTGTTCTCCCACCCCATTCTTGGTCTACCAACTGGGCGTTTTCCTTCTGGGTTTCCTACAAGAAGTTTCCATGCACGTCTTTCATTCCCCATACGCGCAACATATCCTGCCCATCGCAGTCTACGGGACTTAACTGTTCTTATTATATCTGGCTTCCTATAAAGACCATGTAGTTCATTGTTATGTAGTCTTCTCCATTCATCTGTCTGTTCATCTCTCTTTGGTCCAAAAATTTTCCTAAGAACTTTATTCTCAAATACTCGTAATCTCCTTTCCTCCCTTAAAGTAAGAGTCCATGTTTCGCACCCATATAGTATAACTGGTAGAATAATAGTTTTATATATTTTCAGCTTAACGTTTTTTGAAAGGAGTTGGGACATCAAAAGTCTCTGTAATTCATAATAGCACGCATTTCCAGAGTTGAGCCTATGTTTAATTTCTTTGTGCATCTCATTCCTATTTGTGATTATTGTTCCAAGGTATTTGAATTCAGCCAATTCCTCAAAATTTCCCTCATTTGTCATTAGCTGTCCATTTCCATTATATAATGTATTTCTACGTGTGACCATATATTTAGTTTTATTGATATTTACTTCCAGTCCCAATTTCTTAGTGTTACTCAATAGTGTGTGCGAACCAGATATATTCCAACTTAAATTCTACCCCCCTTTTTGAATAAAACTTTACAAGAATAATGAAAATATTTACCTGTGTAGATAGAGTAGACATAATGTAGCTGAGTAAGTAATTGTAATGGACAATAAAAAAGAGGCATAACTTATATGTGCAATTTGTATAAATTTCATACAATTTTTTAAACTTCCTTTTATATTTTGTTAATGTCCCACCTTTTTTAAAATGTCCCAGGTTTTTCCTTCAATTTTTTATACATGTCCCCTACCTTAACTGCATCAGGATAAATAAATAAATAAATAAATAACTGTCCTGAGCTAATGTTTTTTCAATCATCTCCTGTATAATTTACCTTCTTTGAACTTAACTATTCATATTATACCTGGTTTCCCAAAAAGACCATGTAGGTCACTGTTATGCAGTCTCCTCCATTCACCTGTCTGCTCATCTTTCTTTGGTCCAAAATTTTCCTAACAACTTTATTTTCAAATACTCATAATATTTCCTCCTCCCTTAAAATAAGAGTCCATATTTCACATTCATACAATATAAGTGGGAGAATAACAGTATTATATATTTTCAGTTTAACGTATTTTGAGGGAAGTTGGGGTGACAAGAATCCCTGTACTGCATAACAACATTCATTTCCAGAATTGAGCCTATTGTTTGCCTTCATCTTCAGTCAAACTCCAAATGCTCACCGGGAATTTCAAAATGCATGGTTTTATATTTGTTCTTCTGTTTTTTTTTTATTGTTCCAAATAAATTAGTTAATAAATTTTATATCTGATGAAATTTTCCTCTGTTCTCTTTAAGTTTAAGGAATTTCTTAATATTTTGCTCTTGTCCTAAAAATGTTGAATTAAAAGTTGATGACGAGTTATGATCTTTTTATGTAGGTCATGTTGTTTCTTCTCAAATAAACTTCATTTAACCTCCCGAGACTTGAGTCTTCTTATAAATTTAATCAAAATTACAGTAGCAGGTAACACTATGAGGTAATTTTCAATTTATAAATGAGCTGAATTCATACACCTAGGAATAATAATCACAAATAGGAATGAGATGCTCAAAGAAATTAAAACATTGGCTCAATTCTGGAAATGTGTGCTTTTGACATCTCAACTCCTTTCAAAAAATGTTAAACTGAAACTATATAAAACTATTATTCTTCCAGTTGTATTATATGGATGCAAAACATGGACTCTTACTTTAAGGGAGGAAAGGAGATTATAAGTATTTGAGAATAAAGTTCTTAAGAAAATTTTTGGACCTAAGGAGAGATGAACAAACAGGTGAATGAAGAAGACTGCATAACAGTGAACTACATGGTCTTTATAAGAAGCCAAATATAATAAGAACAGTTAAGTCTCATAGACTTCGATGGGCAGGACATGTGGCACAAATGGAGAATGAAAGACTTGCATGGAAGCTTCTTGTAGGAAAACCAGAAGGAAAATGCCTAGTTGGTAGAGCAAGAATGAGGTGGGAGAATAACATTAACTATGATTTGAGGGAAGTAGATTATACAGTGAATGATTGGAAAGCATTAGCTCAGGATAGGGATGTATGGAGAGCTTATGTCTGCGCAGCCATGAACCTACTGGTTCGATAGTGCCGGTGAGTGAGTAATAGTAAGTTGGATAAAATGTTTTTGTTCACTCGTATACTAATAATGGCCAAATTATCATTCTGTTTTTAGGGAAGTAAGTTGAATTTACATGAGAGGCCTTGGTATCCATTGTCATCAGCATGTAATAGCTCAACTTACTTCCGTAAGGAAGAAAAGTAATTGACTTAATAATGTAAAATTGTTAATCTACTTAAAATGTTATTGAGTAACACAATACAATTTTATCGTATCACACTTATTTCTCACTTTGATAATTCAACGCTTCCTCTACATCACAATTAATCATATCTGTAATTAATGTCTGAAACAGTTATTTAAAATGTCTGCCACTAATTCAGACAACAATAAACAATTGCAGTTGTTATATCAACATTCCCTAGCTATCAAACAATTGAACTCTTCAAACCAAGATATAAATTCACACGAAATATAATAATTAAACATAATTATTGGTATAGGAGTGAACAAAATTATATACCAATTCAGGAAGTACATTACCCTGTAATTTTGATTAGTTAGGTACAAATATGCACTAGGGCATTTGATAAGTAATGGCAACACTGTTATAAATCAGCGATCCTAGTGGTGACCATTGTAATCTTATAGTATGTTGTTGAGCAGCCTTTGTTGTATAAATCTGTAATTTTGAAAGTCTCGAATAGCAATATTTTTTTAATACATTCCCTGTTTCTCACATTCAGTAATTAATACTGCCCTAAATTTGTTTAAAAGGTGGAATTGGGAAGTACTTGAACATCCAGCAAATTCATCAGACAGGAGCCCTTGTGACTATAACTAATCCTTAAAGATAAAAGAACCTCTACGAGGCATTCGATTTCAATCCTGAATTGATATCCAGAAAGTTCTAGATTTATCAGATGAAAGAGATACCCAGAAATGGAGTGATGGAGTGCATCATCTTCCAAGGATTTGGCAATGTATAGTTTGACTTGACAGGACACTATAAATAAAGTTTATAATGTTAAAAGTAAAAAAAAAAAGTAAAATGTTCCTACTACAGGCCGTGGGAGACCCTTGGGGTAGTAGGAGGTTAAGGCTCCCACTTTTTCTATAAAATCAGCACTTGATGTCAGTCCTGCGCAACAGCCCCCTTTACCCCCAGAATAAGCGTCTGGTACTCTTTTTGTTAGAGACTGAGTCGACCCCAGGACCATGGTGCCACCAGAAAGTTTGGGTCAGTTTATAAATCCTGACCCCACTGGGACTCAATTCCTTGACCTTCCCAGTTTGTAGTGTATTATCTTAACCACCTATGCTACGGTGTGCCCTCAACGTTAAAAGTAACCTAAATAAATTTTCTGTGATGTTGTAGCAGTGTTATCGAACGCTCTAGTAATAACTTACATTTCCCATATTTGTGTAATAAATTGTAAGGAATTTATGGTTTGCTATTGTATCTACTTTACAGCTACTCTGTCAGCTGCATGTGCTGGTGCAGTGGATGGATGGACGGCATCAGGAATACCATACCTAGAACAACCTTACAATCTGACTGATAATATCACCATGCGTGGCATTAACTACGACGAAGGCTCATGGATAGGATCTTTATCTCCTTTAGGCTCTCTGATAGGTGCAATTCCAGCAGGATACCTGGCTGATTTCATGGGAAGGAGAAATCTGCTGCTCCTCATGTCCATTCCAATGTTCATTGGATGGGTGTTAATATTAGTCGCACATCGCTCTGTAAGTATATTCACCACTAAACATACTTTTATTGACGGAACTGTGTCCCTTCAGCGCTGTAACCATTCTTAGAAAAGTTATGCCTATACTCAGTCCATTCCATACACTTCCCTCCCACCACGTCAAACAGCAGCCACCATAACTTTCCAAGTGGGGATATTGCCAAAATTCCCCCAAACAGTGTCATGGATTTAACTTTCACAGGGGAAAAGAACACTATGAGGTTTAATTTAATAATTAAATTAATGTTTTTATTACCTCACCTCATATCCTTTTTCTTCTATACTGCAGTTTTGGAGCTTATCTCCATCATCAGTAGTCTCTAGTCGACCGGTGTTATCGTTTCTTGGCGGTTTCCTTCTTACTTCTATCACTGACGATGGAGATAAGCTCCGAAACTGCAGTATAGAAGAAAAAGGATATGAGGTGAGGTAATAAAAACATTAATTTAATTATTAGTGTCATGGATCTTGAATACTGAATAATGTAAGGTTAATTATTACTTCTTCATGGTCTCGAGGTAGCGTGCTGCCTTGTCACGCAGCGGGCCTGGGTTCGATCCCCGGTCAGGGCAGTTTTTCTGGGTGAGGTTTTTATCGGGGTTTTTCCTCACCTGTAAGACAAATGTCAGGAAAACTTTAAGGCCCAAACAGTCCCCGAAATCATATGGCCATCATCCTTATCATTATCATCCTTACCATCATCATTATCATCATCATCCTTCACCGGTGTGGAAAGCAACGGGAAGCTACCACACCTACACAATTCCCTAGTAAAGCTGCAAGCATAGCATGAAAATGCTATGATCGCAGTGAAGGACCTGCCTTCAGGCAGAATTACTATGCATGGATATTTTAAGTAGGTCTAATGACGCTTGATTGACTTCTATTATTTGCTTAGTACCGTATTTACACGTGTATAGGCCACACTTTTTTACCTAAACTATAATTTTCAAAATTAGGGTGCGGCTTATACATGGAATAACTAGAAAACTTGCTTCATTTTAGAACAATTTTATTGTCAATGCTGCCGAATTACAAGGTCGTGGCGTGTTATAAATCGCCTTGCCCAGCCGTAACGTGCCTTAATTCATTGCATGAGATTTACATATTCTTGGCTATCTTAAGGCCTTCGAACTAAAAATCCATCTGCCTTTGTTTTCCGTACATAATCCAGGAGAACTCTTTCTAACTGTGGATATTTCACATTCTTTCCACGGAAAGATTGTCGATGTTGTGATGTGTTTTCAAGTGCATGTTTTGTTTGGATCCATTGTTGCACTTTTTTTTCGTCCACATCTAACTTTCTTCCTGCTGTCCTATTTCCGTGTTCTGCTGCATAGTGCACCACTTGTAGCTTGAATTAGAGGTATAACTTACTCTCCACTGACCCATGTTTACACACAGTGAACAGGAATGACAATGAATACCGTACCTACAATTGACCGTCCCTTTTAGCCTTGTGTTAATGACTGAACTACACTCCGAATGTACCATTACACAGCTGGAAACAGAAGCTTTGGAATTTACAAATTGCCAGATTTAAAAATGGTGTAGGCCTACTTCTGTCTTTTGCACTGCTTCTTAGTAAAAATAAAACACAAATATTTTTACCCCAATTTATTATCATAAAACTTGAATGCGGCCTATACATGTGTCAATACGGTAATATTTCTTTCACCACTCCATGCTAGAGTGTTAATGTTGAGTTGACAACGCTGGATTGCAAGTGCAAATAACATGTCATGGAAGAAGGCTAAAAATTGTGAGTAGTGGGAGGGGTGAAAGAAAAGAGAGAGATAGGAATGCAGAGAGGGAAATGATTTACTGAGGCAGAAAAGGAATTAGTGTTCAATTCACATATCTTACAGAGGTACAGATCCGTTGGTCAGACTATAACTTATTTTTTTAGGAATTAACACTATGAGGTATTATTTATTTAAGTAAAATTTTATCACATCACCTCACACCATTTTTGTGATGTTATCATTCTCTCCCCTTAACACATGACCATCCCATATCCATTTTCTAAATTTTATTTCTTTACAAATTTAATTTTGATTTGTTCTTCTCCAAAGTTCTTTTATTTGTTATAATCTCTGGCCACCATATACCCAAAATATTTCTCAGGCAACAATTTACAAAGATTTACAATTTCTTTCCAAATTGTTTTGTAGTCTTCCAAGTTTCACATCCGTGTAATAAAATTTATTTCACATTTGAATTAAATAATCTTAGTTTAAGTCTTAAGGAGATTTGTTTCGACCTCCAAATTGATTTCAATTGAATGTAAGCACATCTTGCTTTGTTTATTCTGACATCAACATCTTCATCTGACCCACCATTCACAGATATTATACTACACAGATATGTAAATTAATTTATAGCTTCTCTTTCTTCTCCTTTTAATATAAAAGCAGAATCAATTGTATTACAAATTCTCAATTCTTTTGTTTTATTTTTATTCATTTCCAATCCAACGTTAGCTGCCAATGAATAAAGATCTTGGAGTTTTGCTTTTATAACATGCCAAAACCTACCTTGAAATTTCTTCAGAGAAGTGTTATGATGTACCAAGGCCATCTTCAAAAATTATCTTTCATTTTTAACTGCAAGACACAGAAATTGATGCCAGAATCCAGCAATGGCAGTCCACTGTGCTAAGCAGATGGACGTCCCTGCTTGAGTAGAGCAAAGCGGAGCAAGGCAGAATGCAATGTGGGGCAGCTTGTGAGGGTTATCCAATTTACCAAGTCAGGAGTTATATTACTTTTTTATAGTTCAAATGAGAGATTTTGTGCTGGATTTTAGTGCCTTGTAGTTAAAGCAGCAATAAGTTTTTTTGGACACGGTCTTGGTACATGACAACACTTCTCTGGGAGAAATTTCAAGGTAGGTTTCAGCATGCAATGGTTGACAGTTCCCTTGTTAGTGTAAAATTTACATACATACATACAAACATACATAGTGTTCTGCCCAAGAGCAGGTCTTTCACTGCAAACTCAGCATTCTCCACTCTTTCTTTAACTGAGCATTGCTTTTGTATCGCTTACAAACTATTTATTTTAATATTGTCTATCATCTGATGTCTTTTTCTACCTGTAATCTTCTTTCCATGACATTCCTTCTAGGGCATCCGTCAGCAAGTAGTTTCTTCTTAGCCAGTGCCAATCCAATTTATTTTTCTCTTGTTTATGAGTTCTAGCATTGTTCTTCCTTCACCCACTCTGTCTAACACATCTTTATTTTTTTATTTTGTCTGTTCATTTTATATGCTCCATCCTTCTCCATATCCACATCTCAAAAGCTTCCAGTTGCTTTTCCCCATTCCGTCATAATGTCCAAGTCTCTGCACCATACAATGCTACACTCCACACAAAGCACTTCACTACAATTCTGCACTCCACACAAAGTACTTCACTAGCATTTTCCGTAATTCTAAATTTACATATAACATTGTAAAATGATTGTTTGTTGTTTTCAGATCCCAATGTTGTACTCGGCTCGGTTCCTGCAGGGATTCACATGTGGAGTTATAACAGTGGCGTCACCTCTGTACAGTGAGGAAATTGCTGAAGTTAAAATTCGAGGAGCTCTAGGAGTCTACTTGGATCTCAACTTCAACTTAGGGATATTCTATGTATATCTTCTGGGAGCACTGTTGCCTTATCTGTCAATGTCATTATTTTGTACAGTTCTCCCCGTACTCTTTGTCGTAACTTTCTTCTGGATGCCAGAATCTCCCATGTACCTCCTTAGTAAAGGTAAAGAAAAGAAAGCAGAAAGAGCCCTTTGTAGGTTAAGAGGTACTCCAAACAGACGTACTGCAGATATTGTAAACGAACTCAAAGAAATGCAAAGTTATATAAATAACACAGATGTTAACGCTTCACAAGAGAGAGGGATTAAAGGCATATTCGTATCCATGGCTACTTTTAAAGCCATGACTGTAATATTTGGTTTGATGATATTCCGGCAGATTTCTGGAATGAATGCTATTCTCGCATACACAGTAGAAATATTTCAAGTAGCTGGCAGCAGTGTTGACCCTCACCTAAGTACAGCTATAGTCGGATTTATTCAGTTAGTTGCAACATTTTTTCCGTGCTTCGTTGTCGACCGCGCAGGAAGAAGAATATTGCTAATTCTCTCTGCAGGCGGCATGGCAATATGCTTATTTGCGATGGTTGGACGTTTCTACCTCCTCAGGAAGGGAATAGAACTGGAATTTATGGGGTGGATGCCCCTTGTGGCAGTGAATGTTTATATAATAGCATGTTCGATAGGTTTAGGACCTCTGCCATGGTTCATGATGCCAGAACTTCTGAGTAACGAAGCCAAGAGTTGGGTGAGTTCGATAGCAGTGTGTCTGAACTGGGCACTTGCATTCGTCGTTACAAAATTCTTCCCTGTTATGATAAATGAACTGGGATCGGAATTGACATATTTTACTTTCTTTTTAATCTGCATTGCAGGTACACTATTTGTTATATTCCTAGTTCCCGAGACGAGAGGCAAGTCAAGGGAGCAGATTCAGAGAGAACTGGCAGGTTTATGAGCAAATACTTAAGATATTTGGTCTGTGTCTCTTATGGTTGTTTTTTGTTGAACATATGTTTCAAGGCTTGCAAGCCCCCATCTTCAGCTTTTACAAACTGATTTTTCTCAAGTTGTCGGCTCTGATTCTTGACTCCTTCCTGCAGTCCAATGAACTTGCTAATGAGGTTCCTTTCTCCGGAAATTTCAAAATTCATAATTCTTTTCTTGTTCTTTGTCCTGTGCCATAGCTGAGTGGTTAAGGCAAGAAGCCTTAAGCAGAGCTGTGGGACTTGCGCTGGTTCGAGTCCCCATGGGGGAAGAAATTTTCTCGTGGAATTTCAGCCAGTGTGGGACCAGTGCCCATCCAGCATTGTGAGGCATTTGGATAGCTACAATAAGTAGCGACTCCAGGTTGAGAAGACCAGCTATAATGGCTAGGGCATCCGACATACTGACCACATGTCACTCCTACACTGGCTAGATGATCACCTACCTCTGTGATCAACACATGTGGATGTGAGGCCAGCAGCCGGCTGGTAAGCCAAGGGCCTTCTAGGCCAGTCATGCTTAAAGTTCCTTGTTCTTCTGTATGTAGATTTTTCCATATGATGAGTTCATTTGTGTTTTCTAACTGTTTTAATAATTTTGTGTTTAAATCTATTTTGTGTTTTTTTAACCAAACGTGAGCAGCCACTGCAGATTTTTCTACTTACCCTTTTTTTACATTTCTTATGTGTTCTTTAGTTCTAATAGTTAATTTATTTTTGTTTTCTCTATGTATATCTTATTACAATCTGCACATTTCATTTGATATATTCCTCTGAAGATGGGGCTC